>JADANM010005835.1:5068477-5090377 GCA_026213755.1 Eurema hecabe
TGGTTTTTTTTGGACTGGAAGCATCTTTTGAAAGCCGATATTTAATTCATTGGTATTTTTATTTCCATCTCATTTACGATATGTATTTTTTATTAATAAATATCGTAATATTATCTACTTATTTTGTATTTTATGAACAAAAACTTGCAGGGTTTTTTTTATATAAAATCCGTCTTCAAGTCGCCACAGACCAGGGCCTCGCGAAATCTGTTTTGCCCACATCAAATTTAGGTCTTGCCCCGCCACTGATCACGCGCAATATGTTCTTTGTTTTAAAAATAATGAAATAAGCTTTTACTGTTTACATTATAGTAGATTTGCAAAAACAATGAATAAAAATAAAACATCTAAAATATAGTATTGTGTGTCGTAGATGTACGTATATAGTTCGTAAGAGAAATAAAAGTTTAGTAACTTCAGACTAATTCTACTAATAATTCGTGACTTTAAAATTTAATATTATTCCTCAAAGGTTTTTTATTCTAGAGATAATAATACGAATTATAAAGCTTTGTCTAAGTATACTTGACGTTTCAATTCTGGGCATAATACTTCAAAGGCACTGTGTATTAAATTTTGTAGATATTTTTACCTCACCTTATATTAGACGTAGCTGAGCAATATAAATTGTTGAAGTGATCTACGCAATATACGCAATATTTTGTAGTATAGATGCAAGACACTTTTATGAAGCAAATCATAATTTTAAAGATAACGCTAGATATGTTTATATAACTATATATAATACCTGCTAGGATATTGCGTTAAAATGTGCATACAAAAACAAAAATATCTTCAAAATTCATAGTGTAAACTGAATTACAGAAATTCTTCGCTACAGCGTAATTACTGGGCCAATGAGTCTCAACTTCTGATGACTCAAAGTGGGGAGCGTCGGTGTAGTGCACCCTGCCCGGAGTTGGACTTTATAGCAAAGTTGCGGGTAGCACTGCATTGGCTATGGGCTGGCGTTACTCTTACCATCAGGAGTGCGTCCAGCTCGTCTCCCCTCTTCATAGTATAAAAAAAAAAAAATAAAAAAAACAATGGAATACAAAATACGCAAAAAATCTGAACACACCACACCTGAAGCTTTTGTGAATATTTTTTATCGAAATATAAACGAAATATTTCATTAATTAAACTGAAATAACGTTGGCTTTTGGATCAAATAAAATAAACAACGAAATCCTTATTTATTCGGATTAACCATATCGCAATGTAGAGAGGTACCATAGAATTCAATGAATTGAGTGAATGCATCGTAATATAGGCCTTATTGGAATCGTATATTGCTGGGAATTGCTTGCTTTTCAAATCGGTATCAGTAAAATTAAACGTATTGAAGCTTTGGTATTTTTTCTAGATAGTGCAATTTATCATAGCTATCAGCACTCGAGAAATAATCGCGATAAAATCGGTCCAATTGATTTTTCCGACCTTTCTAATTTTACTCATCAAAATATATTACCTTATATGCACCATACTTTAATAATACTATATGTAAAAAAAATAAGCAAGATGTAAAAGATACTTTTTGTTAAAACTTGGAAAATTCAATCCTCCATGGATAAATAATATTAATTATAAAAATAAAAAACTTATTGTTCTTGTAAGTAAGTACCTAATTAAAAATACATGTTCTGGCCATACATACATGCGACATTAGTCAACATATTATCATCCTTTTCTTCAAAATAAACTACCAGGTTAACATAAGTCTTAGGAACCGGTGCTGAGGGATTTGCTCCGACAAACGTACCTGGTGACAGCATTACAGCTGCCGAATAACCCTCTTCGATCTGAACAAATATTCGGCGACAAGAAAAACTAATTAAAACGTCTTTTGCTTCCCAAACGTATGTGTACAGACAACAACATAATTGATCGCCAACATATTTATTTCTATACAAAGTCACGTTGCTTACATACATATTAGGTATACTTTCTTAAAAGATAATTAAATTTTGGATATGAGATTATTTAATTACATCTGTTATAAATATTACATTTATACAGCGTTTTGCTTTTTATAACGTGTCTACTATTCACAATCATAGAATGATGCAAAAGTATTAGAAATACTATATAAACACAACATTAAAATGTAAGTGGCAGGTCCAGGAAATTATTTATTAAGCTCAATTAGGATTCCAATTACTAAATACTACTTACACGGAGCCTAAATGCAACATACTATTTTTTCTCAAATGAGACATTTAAATGTTCTGTCAAATAATGCGGTATTAACCGGCCAAATCAAAAAGGAACTTATTGTTTCATGTCGAAAAGAACAACACTAAAGAAATCACATTATCATAATGGCGGAGCAATCGATATAAATTGTTCTTCAAAATAACATTAAACGAATTTCAATAGACATAGCCACTCCAACAAAAAGGGGTGTGAAGAAAAATAAAAAGAATAATATTGTAAGTAATGTTTGTAACGGGTCTTTGAAGATTCAGTAATGTTCAACAAGTTACGAATAGATTTAGAAGTGTCAAGCTATTTTTACTTTGTATCTACCTACTTTATTACCCACCTGTGTCTTTAGTAACATCAAACTAGTCTTTATGAATTGCTTAGAATATTTGCTATCTCACATATATTTATCAATTTTAAATTATAATTGGTTACACCTCCAAGCAATGATTATTTATATTAAATAAATATGTTATTAGTGCAAAATTTTGAATACGCAAGAACATCCTAATTAGGACGTCTCACCATAAGTTGATTGATTGCCGGTGCATTCTCGTGCTACTGACAAAACTAACTATCACTTATTTTCTTTTGGTTTTATCATTTATCTCTTTTCTATCGTTTTGACCTGTATGTATAGCCGCTGCTGTACGGAACACTTTTTTCTGTTGATTTGTAACATATGTTATGCACCCACAAATCATATACACAATGCAATGATATTACATAATATATATCTATCATATAATATCATTGCCTCCAAGTATATATATTCACACAATCTATAAAACCAAACAATACTCGTTCTATTCAGTAGTATTATTTATTGAAAGGTTTTACGTATCTTTATTGAATTATCTATGCTCTGAAGGAATATAAAACAAGTATCAAGAACTAGGCATTGCGATATAAATTAAGGATAATTCTCCTATGATACCTACGCGTCACTGAATCTGCCCTTAGACGCCCGCCCGCGCAAACAAGCTAAAGATTCAATTAATAGTTTTGATATTTGCTTAAGTATTCTCATCATTTATATGCTATCGATTATAAATTATATTTTTTGTTCATTTTCATTAAGTTTAATGTCCTTATTATTTGTATAACACGTTTTAATTTCATAGCAGCATTTGATAATATATTAAGAAAAAGTAACGCCTAGGTAATATGAGAGATTGGCAATAAAAAGTAAGAAAGAGGAAACCTAACAGCAATAAAGTTGTCGCCGGCAGCGATAAATAGTGTATCGTTTGCAGAACGAAAGTCGGCAACTGTTCAATATTATACCTTTTAAACTACACGCAATATAGGTCCTAATCACTTTAGCCGTAGTGTCAAATTCCCTTGTACTAAAAAGGTTTTTGATGATGAACTTTGCGGATTAGTTCCCCCCAGCTCGCGGCGTTCATGTGGCGGGTAAAATTCATGGTCTGAATAATAAAAGTAAAATACCTACTCTAGTATTGCACATCCGCACCCCCGGTTTAAGTCAACTGAAACTTATCAAATAGCATAGAACGGTGAACTATGGAAACAGCACACGTTATTTATTTACAGACTTTGAAAACGAATAGATATCGGATATAAAATTTGTAAGGATTTGTTTCTTTTTTGGAGCTGTAAAACTTTTTTATAGATTCATAATGGTTCGTAAGAGATAAATAGAAAGGAAATTTAATTTTGTTTTATAATTTAGGAACATTTTAATAATAATGTAATGAGGTAAAACGTGTAACCTTCTTTTTAATGAAATCCATTTAAAATCGTATTGACACAAAAAGAAATTATCCACATTGTCATTATCAAAAAAATTATCTGGTCCACCTATTGGAAAGTTAAAAATGTAAATAAAATCGGTTAAATAATTTATTTTTTTAAATTGTATTAAAAAATGATAATACTTTAAAGTGTTAAAATTGTAAGATAAAAATTTAAAAATGGCCAGGTAATTATTTTTAATATTTTTTCTCTCACCACACAATCGAACTATCACGTGAATATAAGATGATAGTTTAAATAAAAAACTGCGTATAATAACACACAAAAGTATACTCATTAGAATAAGTATTGACCCCAAATTTAAGAAAAGTATTTTTTTATATTATCATTGATATACCTTCACTAATGATCTAATGATCATATCATACGACGAGATATCAGTGTACATTTTACGTATGCACACATATTTAGGTAGGTATATAAAATGTCACACGCATTGACCACATTCCCATAATCTTCGTCTAGATGGATTTATTCGTTCAGCCAAAAATAGCAGGAATATTCTGGTTCGATATACTAGCCTTGCCCTAAGGTTTTGCGCATAGCACATGTATGTGTATAATAATCAATCAACTGCAAAATTTGTATTTATAATATAATCATGAATCTCTTAGTAAGTGATTAAATAGATGATAATTCAAAATGTCGTGGTATTTTACTAGCACTATTTCATTACAAAATTGGTTGGTGGTTTAAATGAATCCCTTCTTATATTATAAAAGCGTAAGTACTTAACTCTGTTTCTTCTCTATTAAGCTTCATGTTTTAGGCACTAAACCGTTTTTGTTAAAATTTAGAAACAACTTAGTCTAAAAATTAGGTCAGGATTTATATGATAGCAAAAAAACGCCTTACATTTCGTTTGAAGTGTTAAATGATAGTTTATAAGGGAATTCGCGTTGATAGTTTTACATACTAATATTACGCATATATATGCGTTTTATTATTATATAATAATAATAATAATAATAATATTTCAGGACATTTATACACAGCGCGATCTAGTTCCAAGCTAAGCGGAAGCTTGTGTTATGGCAACTAGATAACGGAACAAACTACATATACATACTTTTCTTTTGTAAATACATACATACAATACATAGCAACACCCAGACCCCAGAAAAATACAAAATGTAAATTACAAATATATTTTTCCGGTGTGGGGATCGAACCCACCCTTCGCGCAGAAAACAGTTGTGCTATCACTGCGCCAAGCGGTCGTCAGGCGGTCGTCATATATGTCTTATTTATGTTTTTTGTAGTTGTTGCGCGTGCACTGGCGCGGCGGGTGGCAGCGCGGCAAGGGCCCAATTGCCAGTAATATGCTTAGTGCCTCGCGACGACGCACGACCACAAGCTTCGACGAGACCGACACCAGCCGCCGCCGCAGCCCCCGGCTCCGGCCCCGGGTTCCAACTCCTCACCGAGGAATATATCGCCAAACATTTCAAGCTACCCCAACGGGCGCTTTACTTAGACCCTTTCAGGTAAAAAGGCATAAATTATTAAGAAAAAATGAAACCATGCTTCAGTTTAATATCTACAGGTTGTTATCTCAATTTAGATTTACAGCAAATGTTAGTGTGTCGGTGAATTTGCGTTTATATAAAACTGATTAATTTTATACACAATTAAGAAAAAACATTTTGCTAAAAATTATTCCTACATTCGTAATTTTTGAAAACTTAAACTTTAAAGCGTTGGTTACGTAGCGCGTTACAGCGTCAGGCTGTCTGGCTTCCCTTTCACTCTCGCATACGCCAGCGATAGGCAATCTTCTCTCTCACTCTAACAGCGTTAAGCTTATTGAATTTATCACTTCAGATACGCCGAATGTACTTAGTACATTATATATAGTTACTATAATATGCGTAGCTAAATTTTCATTGTCATGGCTATTACCGTACAGGCGCCCCCTTATTACGTTCCCGATGTCCCAAGAAGAGGTTTCGAACTTCAACATGGCGAGGAAGACCAAAATCAACCAACAGATTCTGGACGGATTTCTGGATCCAAGCGAATCTATTGTCGCGCCTAGCATCTTTGTAAGTTACGCTGTCAGTAAATGTAAATGGTTTTTACTTTTTAGTCAAGGTGGGATTGAACGCCGGATCGCCTTATGTTTGCGAGATATTAAATTTTATTACCCTAAAGAAAAAAGAAATAAAAGCGTATTCTTCGCATGTGACGGTATTTTAAATAGTATTTCCTGTTCTTTAGCCGTATGCGGGACCGAAAAATGACAAGGGCAAAGCCGCGGATGAAGAGGAGGAAATCATTTACATTTTGCAACTACCGGACTGGGAGTTCCAATGTCCTATTCATAACCAGACCATTAAAACACCAAGGTACTTTATTATTCATTCATTAATTTCATTAATTCCGCGGTATTGCCCGCGTGCTTTTTTTTCTCTAGCAATATTAGGATAAGTATAAGTTTTAATCCAGGATCTTAACTGCCTGCCAAGTTTTAGCCAAATCTTTTACTGTAGTAGTATAAAGTGTTACAAACAACTATAGATTCTCTCAAGCTTTCGCATTTGTTACATTAGTAAAGATGTGGTTTTCTTAAAATTTTATATACCTAAGTAAGTTATAGTTAATTATTGATTCATTTTTTATATCAGACTACTTTCTATTACGGAATGTCCCCTAGAATTGTTTTTTTTCTTTATCCGTGAGACGTATAAGTTATAACGTACAGACTACCAAGTATTCGTCGTACTTGGTATTTATATATTTATAGTAACCTTAATAATATGCAAAAACATCGTTATACTATAATACGAAACGCAAATTACTGTCACGCCATCTATTTTTTGGTTTTACTAATACTATTAATAATAGTGTCACTAGATGGCGCTCATAGCGTTAGCAATATTATAATTGAACATAAACTTGGGTAAACAGTTCGTATAAAAAATGTTAGATGGTGCTGTAAATATTTTTATTAAGTGAACAACTTTTTAATAATTTACCTTATCGATAACATTCTTGTACAAAATTGCAGGTTTATTTGGCATTCGTGTAAGAAGACTGCTGAAGGGAAAACATCAGCATTGAAACAGGGAGGTGGACCTCTCAACAAACCCAAACCCTGGCTCCTTAGTAGACACACAGACTTTGATCTTTTATCTCAATGGTAGATTATTTTGGGTACTAAATTATTTACGAAGAACTAAGCTATTAACTCTACTAGACTGAGAAATGTAATAAACGGTTTATTGAAAAGCTTTTATGTTTTATTGCAATCGAGTGTTGCACCAACATGGAAGATAGTGCCTGCAAGGGTGTCCACATATATGAATAAACATATTTTCTACTACCCGTATTCAGTAATAACCATGAAAAAATAATTATAATATTTTTTTAAAAGATCTGTATATATATATTTCGACTTATAACACAAACTGCAAAAAAGTTAGTGTAATCATGTAGATATATTCCACATAGATTTTGTCATGTATTTCAAACTTATTATACGCTGTTAAGGCAGAATTCAAAATCAGACTTCACTCAGTGAATACTCTTTAGGTTTAACATAAAAAATATTATTATAATTGGAAAAAGAATACAACCGTTGTCAAATCGACATCACTCACGTACAAAATTATTAGTGATCTAAATTAAATTAAATTAAAAAATTTAAAAAGTAATAATGGCCGACAAAATCTGTTCATCAAAAATTGCTGATATGTAAGAAATATATAAATTAAACAGGTTAATTCAATTATACAAAATTAATTAAAAGTATATTGTTGCTGTTGTAACTCATTTTTACAGACCCACGAAAAGACCTGGATTTGATGCCTTAGATATATCGGCACCAATACTGGTACAAATGAATCCTGATGGCAAATGGGAGAATAGCAAACCGGAAAATATAGACGAAGAAAAATTAAGATGTATAGTGGAGCATTTAATGAAGTCCAAAGCTATTTCAGCTGCCCAAAGCTATTGTTGTCAATGCGCGTCAGAAGATCAGGTACCTATTTTATAATTAACTGTTTATGTGAGTATATTATGTCTCTATACGATAACTTGTTTATACTATCAATATATAATTACTGTTCTCAGAAAACTACAGGCAGCAAAGATTACGTGCCAGTCATTATGATGCCCATTTATTCAGCGAACGACTGTCCTTTCGATATGGATTGTGAAGTAAAAAAAATGAAAGAAGAAGAAGTAAAGAAACCAACAACTAAAAAAACGAAAGTTCAACAGTTACAAAAAGAATCTGATAAAGATAAAGATGAAAAGAAGAAAACAAAGAAGCGAGGTTTTGTAATGCAAAGATTAACGGATTTTGATTTGCTTTCCCAGTGGTGAATGGACGAATGGTGCACCCAATGTAGCATGACTTTGTGGACGTCTAATCAAACTATCGTTTTTTCAGTTGTCAGATGACATACTTAGTTGTAAACTCGTAATGTAATTGCGTAGGTGACAAAAGTAAGTTTGTGAAAGTAAAATAAATTTACAAAATATAACTATAATTTGTTAAACTGATCATCACTGACCAAACTCAAATACTATAAATACCTAGCAATTAAATATGAGTAAACTATAATTTCGAAATAAACGTTTATATTTTTAAGACGTTAAAACTAGTTATATATAGGTACCTACCTATTATACTAGTTGAACATTGTCTATCAAATTACAACTACAACAATATTCTTATTCGAATACTACTATAATATTATATTGTTTCCTGATTAAACACTTTTCCAGAGTCATTATGAGCTTAATTTAGACTTAATGGGCTATGTTTAAATTTTAAAGTTTGACAGAAAGCTATTTTATTTTATTTGAAAAATAAACCGAACCACATTATTATTATGAAAATAAATTTACTAAAATGTAATTCAAAAGATATAAAAAAGTTAGTAACATCTATAAATATATATTTATTTTAAAGGAAAATAATGATAAAATAATTTTGTCAACTAGTTTTAAACTTACAACTACGCTGTCATCACTTTTCTTATAATATCTGTTTTTAGAATATACTCTTTGGGATATAGTCTATGTTGTTTGAATTGCCATTTTTTAAAATCATAAACAATTTATAGACGATTGGGATTTTAGGTTATGGCAACTCCAGCACATGTGTCTATTTATTATGGCTGATGGCCGACCACGGGTGTTTGTCGTACAGTAGATACTAGGTATATCTACTTATGATGCTGCACACTGGACCTATTTTATAGGTTTTATAATTAAAAGAAAAAATGTTTCAATAACAAACTCGATGTCATCCAAATGAAATTATCTTCGGTCTGATTTGGAAACAGGTGAGTGTTAAGGAAGTATTTGTAGCGGACGTGGTGTTAGTTTCTCATTATACGTTTTTATGTTTTTTTTTTCAAATGAATATTATCATCCTTAAAGTAGCATTTAGATATGAAGGACTCTCTGCGCATGCAATAAATCCTAGATCTTGTACGCTCAATCGAACGGTTTGCAACACAACCAATGTAACGTTTTGTCACGGACTGTTTGTCCATACGACCATACGTTTTTTTTTGTTAGTACGGCTGCATGTGAATTTCGTGTTCAGCTAAAAAAAATATTCTCACGGTCGGGAGTCCTTTATCTCGCACTCATTTTTGAAGTAACGACATATGGCTTTACTTCCTGTATTAGACCGTGAAAGCAATGCTTGCATTTACTCTTACAGTTTTTGAATGAAAATGTGAGGACTTTGTTCTGAATTTTGATTATTTATCATTAATTACGAGCAAAACAGATATTGCTGAACATATGATTAAATTGGCCTTGATTGTGACAGTGGTAGACTATGCATTGAGTAGTGGCCTTGTGGGACTCTGATTGCGAAGCAATTACGTCGTCGTGATGATTTGTTGTTTATTGTGGTACCCACTTGCATCTTGATGAACTTTAAATATTACTTATTAAAATGTGTTATGCAATTTAATATCTATATACTTTAAATTATTATCTTACAATGACAAACACTGCTCCTTTCAAACTTATATTATAATTGGAAATTACATAGTATTTTTTACATTGTTGATTCAGTAATCATTATAATTCCTTTCAAAGCATTGTCTGCTTTGCCTGAATTATTTCACAAAATATCTTATTTAAGTTTTGTTATGAAGAACATCTCTCATATTCTCTATTAAATGTAATGAATTGTAATGTTAATGCAAGAAGTAAAAGTTAATTACTGTCCTCTAAAATCCTATTTGTACATTAAAATGGTACATTTGACTAAGGAATTTGTTTAGTTATTATATACATATTTTGCCAGCAAACAAATTTATATATTTTTTTGAAACAGAAACTTTGGCATAGTTGCATATAGTATGCCTGTCCAATAATTTTAGACGTAAATGTCTTTGCTTGATTTTTCACATATTACTACCAGGAGCGTGTAGAAGCCACACATTTTTTGGTAAAGAATAGAGATATAATTTTATCGGATTGAGGTTTAAAAAAAAATAATTACAACATATAATATTGTGTCTTTAGCTTAATATATTTTTAAATGGTTCCACAACACATTCAAAATTTCTCACACAGAAGTTAGTCTAAATGTAATGTTCGCTACAGTTAGTTATAAATAGTATCTGAACAATACGTGGTTGCTAAATTCAAACATGTTTTTAAAATATTTAGACCTGGAAACCTCAAACAAGTGAATATATAATGTTTTGTTTTACTGCATATGCTTCATAATAATCATTAATTTATTTCAGGCGTTACTCTACACATGCAGCACTAATTTCGTCTATAAGTGTAAGCATAACACATTAATATAAACATAGTTATTAAAGTTATATGTTGTTCAAAATTTCAAACTCTTAATCATTTCAGAATTTATCTAGAATGGAACCATCATGTTCACATTCCAACTGTGACATGTATGAAAGAAGCAAAAGTTCTTTTGAAAATAATGTAGAGAATAAGACTGAGAATGATGACAGCATTGTAGATAAATCAAGCAAGTGTAATGGGAGGCAACAAATTGATGATATAGAAAGAGAGGACTTTGAAGAAGAGAATCGTCTACTAAAGCATTGCTCGAGCATGATTGTGGACGAAGAAATGGCGGCAACAGCACACTACTCAGGCACCCTTTCGAGTGCCAACTCTAGCCTAGCATCTAGCTCCGAAACTATCTCAACTCTATCCAATCTTATGGCTAATGACTTTAGTTTACCTGGTTGTAGTAAAGACGACTGTGAAGGTAGTAATGCAACAATTAAAAATATGATACATTCAAGAACATCCATATATCCCACTACAAAAGAAACAACACCAAAGGAAGATTTCATGCAAAAGTTGTTAAATAGTGGAACACAAGAGAAGAAAGATTTTCCTAAGGGAAAGCTATATAAAGGAGATTTAGAGGGAACGAGTACTGAAACCACAATGGAAATAGACGCCATGAGTGGTCCATCGGGAAGAACAAATTCAAATGCATCAAGCATTGCAAGTACAAGTCCTGACAGTAAAGAGTTTACAGTGCCTTCTACGTCAAATGCAGATAAACTGTTAGGGCTGGATGACAGTGGAAAGAATAGTGATAGGAATACAAAGTCAATGGTGAGTTAATTGGAAATATATACCAGTATAGTATACATAATTCAGTATAAAACCAATTTATAAAATCTTGAATGTTATGTCTGTAAT
Organism: Eurema hecabe; assembly: GCA_026213755.1. Taxonomy (NCBI): domain Eukaryota; kingdom Metazoa; phylum Arthropoda; class Insecta; order Lepidoptera; family Pieridae; genus Terias; species Terias hecabe. The sequence continues at coordinate 5,080,130 of JADANM010005835.1, forward strand.
GTTTAACACTATAATTCCTTAAATATCACTATTATTAACAAGATAATGGTAATTGACTAAGGTTAAACTGTAGGTATTTATTTAAAGAGATGATTCCGATGTTTACATGTACCTACATACATTCAATGTATGATTTTATTAAGCAAATCATGACCCTCCTTGTTTAAGCAGAAGGTTCCCTTATCATTCAAGCTCTTTAACTTCACTATTGTTTATGTAATCTTTTTGTTTAGTTTAACATAGATAATTTTACACTCACATCTGTATGATTTGTGGAAACCATATTTATTATTATTATCACTGTTATCAAGCAGGTCTATAAATTAATGAGCGTAGTATAAGCTATTCATATAACACAACCATTATTTTCTGAATGTGTATTGATAATTATAGACGTGCTATTTTAATCACTTTTATAAGACTTGTTGTTCTTCATTAATCCATACAATTGTGCAAAATAAATTCAAGCATTGTTAGATTGGTGGGATGAAGATAAAATTATAAGCAAACAGTTATAATATAGTATCATTACTATCATTTAATGGTATTTTCAACAATCATATACTTTTGTATTTTGTAAAAACAGCATTCTTGGAACTAGGAAGCTAATTACATATCTATATATAACTTTATTTCGCTAAACTGTTGATACCGTAATAAGTTTTTTTTACTCTAGCATATAAATTGTATTATAATCTAAAATATAACAATGCATAGCCAGATGTGGTGCACATTGCTTAACTCTATAACAGCTGGATCAATGTCGATACTATTTCTTAGGCAAAGAAAAAAGAGTGTGTAGGGTATAATGATACAGACTACAGGTAGGATAGGTACAGCGTGAACGAAGTAGCGTCGGGCCAGACTAGTATAATATTTATCCTACTATAATGTATATGTCTTAAGTTGTGTGTACTTTTAGAGCTATCAATACTGCGATCCAGAGGATGATTCAGACGATGAAGTGAATGAGGAATCCTGGTGCACCTGCCTTTCTTCACACGAGGTAATTACCCATACACAACTATACTAACAAACATGTTTTAAATACTTTTTTCAATCTTAATCTTCTAAAAGACTTTTCATATGTTTTGTTTGCATTTTAAGTCTTTTCTTTTAATACAACTGAGCTTGCCTTTCATTTATTTTCTCTGTTATGATCGTTCTAATGTTGATTCTTTTTAGGATGATGAGGATGATGAAGAGCCCGAGCCAGATGACAGATTATGGGTAAGTAAAAATCCATATAAAAAAATTCATATTATGCACGTTGGAAATATGATAAATGTATATGTAAAACATAGATAATATAAGCAAAGATTTGTATTGAAATATTGACTCGGCAATATAATAGTATGTTGATAACATTTTGCTTCCGACTTGTTAAATCTAGAAGCGAGACGAGATCGAACCAGAATCGTCGTCATACGTTTCATTTTGCCCACTTCGATATTTACAATTTAAATTGTTTTTAATAAATATGAAAATGTTTTAATTCAGAGGAAAAGACGGTACGAGCCGCCTCCGCCGCAGTCCGCGAAGAAGTTTTGTCCCGACGGCAGTATGCTGCCTTGTTCAGGAGAGTGGAACGTTCACGGGAATAGCAGTCTGCAGAACGGCACCGTCCAGGGACCGCCCGAAATGAAACAGTGGCTTAACAGGTAATTGTATAGCGATTATGGCAAGCGAAAGTATACTAATTACGGAGGCATCTTGTCAATACTCTTGAACTATTTTATATCTATATAAATAAAAGAAAGTCGTGTTAGTTACACCATTTATAACTCGATTTCGGCTCAACTGATTTAGTTGAAAATTGGTGGGGATGTAGTTTAGAACCAGGAGAAGGACATAGGATACTTTTTATCCAGTTTCCAGGGGAATATATTTTTTATGAAAGTAAACGCGGACGGAGTCGCGGGCAACAGCTAGTATTTTATATTTTTATTCGAAAAACATTACCTATGTTCAGATTGAAACGAGAAAGGGTATAATTTTCATTTAAAGTAAATGTGTATTAAAATATTATAATAAGACATCAGCTTGGCTTGCTTCTTGCGTACTCGTTCATCGGAAACGATCGATCATCTTCCAATTGGGTTGCTCTTTTCATGTAATGAGCATTCGGAATTCCAGTAAAGTAGTCAATGGCGGAGACATAGTCGCGGGGGGTCGCGAGTCAAGTTACACAACATATTATAAATGTCAGGTGCGCAAATTGTTTAATGTATGCATATTTAAGATCGTGTTTTGTCGCTTTATGCTTTGTTTATTTTTAATAAGGTACCGTACACTTTGGTAGCTTGAGACTTTATGATTCCCTGTACTCAAGTCGTGAAATAATTAGGGCTCATATTACAAGTAATAAAGACATCATATCTTATTAGCATGTTACTGAGAGGCACATCCAAGCTAACAAATATTCAATTAGACTCGTATAACAAATGTAAAATATTGTCTATCTCCATATAATTAAAGTAAAAAATAGAGCAAATGAAGGCTTACTACGTACGTTAGTACGTAATAATTTTTATTTAATTCTTAACACAAAACCACTCTCATTTCTCGAATATTCTTTTATAATAACGGCTAGACTCAGAATTAGAAAAGAAGCGAATTTACCTTGTAAGTTACAAGGTAAATTTACGTATTTTCTATTCCAGTCTCCAATGTTGATATGAAATTATAATGTATCGTATCTAGAATTAAACATTTGTTATTTAAAACGACCGATTTGATATTCGAATAGCACATTTGGTATGCAGTGCAAAGATAATGCCTTGTAATTTACAATATAAATGTATCACGGATATTTTTCTGCAAGTCGTTGATATATAGATTCGAAGTCTTGAGTTAAAAACTCTATTACGATTTCAAATTTAAACGGAACCTAGCGTCGTGTCTATTATTCCGATGATATCCAAGCCATATTATATTTGTTCACATCGACTATTCGATCGCGCACCTTGGACCCATATAATTGTATAATTTATTGCGCTTCCATTCAAAATTTCTTGAACGTACAGCAGTTAAATAGAGAGACACAATAGCTTAAATCTCATTGTATCACAAATAAAAGAAGACCGTTTTCCACAAAGGTTTTGTAACCGTGGCTGTATTATTTTTTTTAATACTTCTTGAAAGGACGCGCCTGTGATACGAGTAGTATGAATCGACAATTTATTGCGAAATGTTTTTATTCTCAATGTTACTGCAGTTCGACGATATAAATTAATCGCGTAGGACATGTTACATATGATTAATATATTATATATATTTTTAATTATATGGGATACTTTACTTAATGACATTTTTTTTTAAATTTGGAAGAATGTCTTTGTTTATCGTGATAAAAGTTATTGCATAATTAAATTATGTCACATTTTATGTTACATTTTTACTAGCCGTATTCCTCTTACCACAGTATACTTCCTAGCTACAATGGTCTAAACTTTAAACTCTAGATCAACTCAACCTTGAAATAACTAACGCGTGATGCGTAATAGGGTTGCCCGTTAGCAGTGTTTTAATTTTATAAACTTTTTGGTTCTATTTCTACATTTAATGTCGCACATAAATAAAACGTAAAAAAGTTTTATTTTTAACAAAAACTTTTACGTATATATTTTTTCCATTTACGCTTTATTTAGTGTATAATTAATTAACTCAAAAACTCATTCAAGCTTATCTAAGTCAATCACTGTTGTTTATTATCTATAGCACAATACTAATTACTAACTAGAGAGAGCAACAAGCAACAAATACAGAACCACGTTTTTAATACCAAAGAAATTTCTACATTTTATGGTATTCATATCATTACATCGTTATTTTATATAAAGTCAAAGTCAAAGTCAAAAGTATCTTTATTCCATTAGGCTACATAAAGTAACACTTTTGAATCGTCATGGCATTACAAAACATTTACCACCGGTTCGGAAGGCAGTTTGTACTATATAATTCCAAAGGTTTTTGTCTTCAATATATTCATTAAATTACGCCTTTTTAATTAGTAATATTTAACAAGGCTTCTAAACTTGGAATAAGTCAGATCCTTGACGCTCTTAGGAAGCTTATTATAGAATAGTATACATAGTATGCCCCATGAAAGAGTTTTTTGATTTACTAAGTCGGAAGGCAGGGTATATTGATGAGAATCACCTCTCTTTGTGTACGCGTTGGCATTCTCGTGCACGTGTAATATATTATTAAAAAAATACTAATATACGTATAGCTCCTATCGTTTATGAGTAATATGCGTAATAATTAAATCGGTATCTAGTTTGAATGAATGACAGTCATTAATTATTTTTCTTTCCTAGATTCCAAACATGGTCGAACACGGAGAAGATCCAAGCAATCGACGCTCTTATAAGCCGATGTGCGGCCAGCCAAGTGCGCCACATGATGAAAGCGATAGAGCCTTTGTTCCAAAGGGACTTTATTTCCCTCTTGCCTAAAGAGCTCGCTCTCACAGTACTGGGATATTTGACCCCTAAGGATCTGTTACGCGCCGCACAGACTTGTCGATATTGGAGGTAAGTATTTATTTATCGTCAAACACCCATATTGTAGAATCAGTTTCCTCATGTGGCGTTCCCGAACACAGCAATTTTCCTTAAAAAGCCGGCAACGCACACTCGTGACAACATGTGCTCATAGACTGCTCTATACTACTGCATCAGGTGATGCGCCTGATTGTTCGCCCCCCTCCCTTAACCTGAACAAATTTAAATAGTTGATTGCGGTGACTGTTATAATCCCTGAACAAACTTGCTTGAAACAAGTTCCTTTAAGATCAGAACAACATATACTAACAGATTTATATAATATGTGTAAAGTACCAATTTGTTAACATAACCTCCAACAACAGATTCCTCGCGGACGACAATCTACTATGGAAGGAGCAGTGTCGGCGTATAGGTCTGACTACGCTAAAGAAGATGCCTCGTTCTTTGCCCCGCTGCGCCAGCCCGTGGAAGGCGGCCTACATGCGGCAGTCGTTGATACAGGACAATTGGCTCCACAAGCCCGTCAATAACCCGATAGTGATGAGGGGTCACGACGACCACGTGATCACGTGCCTGCAGTTCTATGGAAACCGTATACTCAGCGGCAGTGATGATACCACGCTCAAAGTCTGGTCCGCTATTACTGGGAAGGTGAGCATCACATGTTCCAGTATTGTGATAAGCTGAATTATATACTCGTATATGTCTGAATATTTAGTTGAATGCTATATTATGTCAAATTTTAATTCAATTCTTATATATTCAGATTGTTTTGCCAATTAGCTAATTTAGAAATTTATATAGATTTACTTAAAATACATATTAATAAGTCTCCAAGCATAACTGTGATTATGCATATTTCTTTCTTTTGCTCATGAAAAGTGTAATAGTATGCACTTTATATTGTCAATTATATAATTTATGACTTTTTATCACCATCTATCATCAATAACATGTAGTGTATGTAAATTTAAAATGAATGATTGATCTTTCAGTGCCTCAGAACGCTAGTAGGCCATTCTGGTGGAGTGTGGTCTTCGCAGATGGTAGGAGATCTTGTTATAAGTGGTTCTACGGACCGTACTCTGCGAGTGTGGAACGCTAAGACAGGATTATGCCTCAAAGTGCTCGCTGGTCATACATCCACAGTTCGGTGCATGCATTTACACCAGAATAGGTAAATATTATGACTAATTCTTTTATTTTATAAAAATAACGATATTTTTTAAGGTTTAACTTTAAAAAGTTAATACCAAACGCAAAGCGAAATATTGAGTTATACCTATATCATTTTTAAATACCTCTGTTAATGTAATGGAAGGAAAATGTAATATCTGTTTGTTCGTAAATAATAAAAATACTACAACTACAAACTTATTCTTAAAGAATAGTTAAGTATAAATAGAATGACAGAGCCCATGGCGAATAGTATTCTGTCTTTTTTTTCTTTTGTATATAAATAAGTACATATATATATTTTTTTCTAATTTTGCTCTGCGAAAAATATGCTATAAATAATAATTGCGAATTCAAGAAACTGATATGATTTAGTTTTAAACAAAAAAGCAAATGCAACAGTGATAATTTAATGCAGAATAAATCATCCTTACGACGCAAATAATTATGACAGTAGTAATTCATATCAATTGATCATTTCGATTCACACAAACCTATTAAGTTTATTAAGAGTTTAAGGGTGTAACAGAAATCCATTTGATAGAAATGTCACACAGTCAATCTGGACTCGAACGGATATATTTCCAGACCATAGATTGTTTACTATCATTCTATATTACTTACTTTTTTATGATTATTGCGAATTTAATTAAGTTTCATGTCTTGTATAAAATATATAACATGTTTAGTTTCAATACATATTTCTGTCTAACTAATAGTTACCTTAATTGGTTGTAACCTCATAATTATGAAAATATATAGTGTTGTGACGCAATTAAACGTGTAACAGGGTGGTGTCCGGTTCCCGTGACGCGACTCTACGCGTGTGGTCGATCCCGGACGGGCGCTGTCTGCAAGTGTTGATCGGACACCTGGCGGCTGTCCGGTGCGTGCAGTACGACGGCAAGGTGGTGGTGTCCGGCGCGTACGACTACTTCGTGAAGGTGTGGAACCCGGACACTGGCGAGTGCCTGCACACGCTGGCCGGACACACGAACAGAGTGTATAGCTTGCAGGTGCGTTACTTGATATACTTTAATGATTAGTTATGGCCGTAAACAAGAAATACTAATCGATACATATAGTGTGAGGATTGCTAAATGTAAAAGTTTGTGAGAACGTATGGATGTTTGTTTGTTATTCTTTCACGCAAAAACGGCTGGACTGATTTAGTTGAAATTTGGTATGTGGATAGGTAATATTTTGGATTAACACATAGGATACTTTGTATCCCGGTATTGTTACGGGAACGGCAACTGCGCGAGTAAAACCGCGGGAGGCAGCTAGTATGGAATAAGGCATAGGAACAGAATGAAACCTGGACGGTCTAGCGTACATGAGCAGATTTTTGCCTAGTTTCCGGTGTCTGATTAAGTATCTGTTATTATATCTGCTATAATTCTTGGAGTTGCGGAACGCATATTGGTATAAGCCGTGAACAACGTGGGGTAGAACAGTTGCCCAGGGCGATAAACTTTTAAAATCAATCAGTGATTATGGAGAATAATCCGTTACGAGTTCGAAAAAATTAACACAGCTTAAAGTGAATGCGTGTAGTGAAGTGAGCCTTTTAAAGAACTTCCCACGCACCACTACATTGTGGAATCAGCTCTGACACGCATTACCGATGTTGTATGACTTGTAGAGTGTATTTGTACTCAAAAGGCTGGAAATTTGCTCCAGCATTAATGTTTTTCTTTCAAACCAGGTCCCACGCCTGCTTGTTTTTCCACTATTTAAAAACATATAACTTCCACATAATAAACATGACATGATATAATAAAATTTCAGTTTGACGGCGTGCACGTGGTTAGCGGTTCTCTGGACACGTCTATACGTGTCTGGGACGTAGAGTCCGGACAGTTGAAGCACACTCTGACCGGACACCAGTCCCTCACGTCCGGCATGGAGCTGCACTCCAACATACTTGTGTCCGGCAACGCTGACTCCACCGTCAAAGTGTGGGACATCACTACGGGACACTGTTTGCACACACTGTCAGGTATGTCGCGATAGCTATGAATATCTAGATTGTAGATGGTAAATATACCTTGAAGTAACAATGTATATTTCTTAGTTTGAACATCTAAATAAATGTACTGGTTGAAGTTTAATTTGGGAATAATGTACTTGGTATGAGATATTGTCACCTGTTAACAGCACTATTAGTTTAGATTGTACTAGAGTTAGCAGGAGAGTGACCCTTTTTGCGTGAATGTGAATACTCTTAATGTAGGTTTGATTCATATATTAGGGTTTATTTTACTGTCTAGAGAGTGTCATGACAGAATCTCACAGCTGATTAGAACAGATTTTTTGTGCCTAAGTATTGATGCTATTGGAATGATTTTTTGTGTACATTAACCATAGTGTATGTGGTTTAATTGAATGCCCTAATGTTTTTTTTTTTATGGCTGAAGTCGAATAAAATAATCATCGTTAGCACTTTGTCTTTAATTGTAATAGAGAGTATAGTGTTATACGCATTGTGTTTGGTATGTGGTCAGGTCCGAACAAGCACCAGTCGGCGGTGACGTGCCTGCAGTCGAGCAACCGGTTCGTGATCACGTCGTCGGACGACGGCACGGTGAAGCTGTGGGACGTGCGCACGGGCGAGTTCATCCGCAACCTGGTGGAGCTGAGCTCGGGCGGGTCGGGCGGCGTGGTGTGGCGCATCCGGGCCTCCGCCACCAAGCTCATCTGCGCGGTCGGCTCGCGCAACGGCACCGAGGAGACCAAGCTGCTCGTGCTCGACTTCGACGTGCCCGGCGCCTGCCGCAAGTGCGACCAATAGCATCGACTCAACCGGCGCCTCATGCGCCGATACGCCAACCTCTACGCGCCCTGGCACTGCTAATCCGCGCCTCCGACACCGAGCCACCGCTTAACGCGTTAACGCGACTCACTCTAAATGTATGGCTATGTAGCGCCGATACGCCGACCTCTACGCGCTCTAGCACTGCTAATCCGTGCCTCGAACACCGGTTAACGCGTTAACGCGGCGCTCACTCTAAATGTATGGCTATGTAATCTCAACTCGCGTGTAGGACACTACAACAATGGCACAAAATTGACTAATATTTTCCAATACTAATAATATACGCAATAGCGATGCGACAGCTGCGCTTTCATTCAATTAATTTTCATTTATTTAAGTGTGTGTGAAAATAGCTATGCTACGTTTGATAATTGATGATATGAAATTGGTGAAATTAACATTGGCAATAACGATAACTCTGTAGTAATATTTTATTGAACACAGTTATAATACATTTTTACTAGCTATCTAAATATATCATATAATTTAAAAAAAAAGTGTTAAATGTACGTTCCATACATGTTAGAGTTAATGTTTAGCGTTAACTTTTTGTTAAAGGTTGTCTCAGCACAGGAGTGGACTTGCTTATAAAGAATTTGCAATAACGCCTGCGATGACGCCTTTTTCAATAGCGTTTTAATTGAATGCACTCGGCGACAGCAAAGCAATGCCTTACAACGGAAAGAAAATTTTTATTAGATTTAAGAATACTCAATTTTTGTTAAATTAGAGATCCGTAGTCGCTAGATCAAACTCACATCCACTCCTGTCTTCCACAGGTAAAACGTTCTATACAAAAAATATCGTGTGATTAATTAGGCCAATATATAAAAAGCCAGAGGACGAAACCAATGAAATCATATTAACAATTATAATAATTAATTGATGCATAATTAATAATAACAATAATTGTATTACTTTAATTTTTTTTTGTGACTTATTGTATTCAATATATTACTGAAAGTGCCGTTTTATATAATGTTCTAAATGATCACTAGGTCCATATCAAAGCTAGATTAGTTCACGCGAAAGTGCCTGCTCGGCCATATAGATGGGTCTTCCTTATATGGTCTTATGCCCACCGGGGTCTACGTGTCCAGCACGATAATAAACATTGTCTTATTACCTGCATACATTCAATACCAATATGATACCATTACTTGTAACCTTAGCCCTAAGAATTTAATAACACTTGGTAAAAATGGTGACTGCCATCTTGCATTGCCAAAATTTTATTCGGAATGGTATGCTTCATTGTCCCAAAGAATACGAGGATATCGGATTTTAGTTTTAGTTTAGATTAATGTTTAAATGCACTGGTCAGTATGTAATGTGTTTATATTTCCATTTACTTTGAAATTGACTATTTTCAACAATAACTATTAATGTAATGGTAATAAACAAATTTTCTTACATGTATCAAATGTATCGATAATTATAATTTTTTAAGTATTTTTATTAATTCTTATTTGAATAATGGAAGCTTGATTATTTTATGTTTATCTGTGTTTTAGCCACTTGTCGTAGTTCGTTAGTAGTTAATACATTTTTGGGCCTTATTTGGTGAATCGCCGCTATAAGTACCAGTGAAGATAAGAAAGTGTAAGAAGTAGGTACGTGTAATATATATTGAAACTGTATATTCGAAAACGCAATGCACTGGCCATGTGGGTAATGTTTAGGTTAATGTATTAGTTAAAACGAATTTGTTAAAATTTAATTATTTAGGTAGTGTTCCCATTT
>JADANM010005835.1:5090387-5123639 GCA_026213755.1 Eurema hecabe
TTGATAATAGTATTGTCTCATAATAATAATAAAAGAATTGTTCTTTACTATAAAGTGGTAATTACTAAATTACCACTCACATTTCGACAATAAAAATGAAACTACTCAAATTAAATTATGTGAAAATATTTTTCTGACAATTGTGTATGATACGGCAAGATAACATTATCTTGCCGTATTACTAAGTTTTACGTTTTTGTTAATTTTACTGTATTGTTAGAATTTAACATCACTTGCAAAGTCAAATCCTTAATCTGCATAATATAAATAATTAATAAGTTTTAGTGAAAATTATTCGTCACCATTCTGGTTATAACTTCCGACTATTTCACTTTAATAAAAATGAATTATTATGATCTCCCATTTATATATATTTATTTTAGTTATAATACGAAACAACAATAGATAATAACATTAATGCTATTTTCATTCATTTGACAATATTTAAATCGGTTACAATCATTCATTACAATGTATAATTATTAATTATTAAATAATTAAATTGATAATGTGTAAGTTATTTTAAATCCGCATTGTGATGTCCCATTATGTGTAGTAATCCATATATTGTTCAAAGGCCAGCAATTTATCTATAATATCGATGATAATGTAATTTCTCTTATACCTAATCAATGTATGAATACTTCAGACTTGTTATGAATAATACCGAATTAAAGGAACGTATTTGGTGTTTAGCGTTGTATCGGAATGTAATGGATGTAACGAATAACGGTAGTGTGTAAGCGGCTCTATATTGACATGTGCACATTGCAATATAGCTAATAATTTCTAACTACTATGTATATAACAATATGATAACATTAACTTAGGGTGTTCAGTGAAACGGTTACGGCGTAACGCGTCACTCGTTTCGACATTTTGGCTGCAAGCCAAGACGCGGCCGATAGCGTTATTCATTCAATGGCTGAATATTTTAAACGAAGACTGAGGTATAGGTATAGTGTAATAAATAAGTATTTAGTAATGTCGCCTGTTAGCGGTCGAGACGTAACGGTCGCGGTTACTCGCTACCCACCACTCCTGTCTTTGTTTAATAGTGTCCCTCTTTTCTGTTTTATATCTTTGCGAGGCGAACGTCGTTTAGTTGCCTTGTAATTTAGCGCTAAATTAAGTCGCAAGGAACTCGTGGACCCATTGTTATGTTTCGATACATTCGGAGGCGTCACGAGGAGTCGCGTTGCCCAGACGGCAAGACGGTTGTCTGGCCAACACGATTGATGGTATGAGCGTGATTGGTGAAATAAATTATAAATAACATTGTAACTCATTCATTATATGTTCGTGACGGTGTTAAGTTAGTTATGGATAATGTAAATACCGACGCGCGGCGATGCTGCCTTTTACATTTTTTCCAATGTCTTTTCATTTTCGCTTTTTATTTAGTAATTACCTTTTAATAAAATCAGTTGTTTTCGAGATTGATTTGTTTTATTGTTGCCTTTTTTATATCGTGTTTACAGGAAAGTTAGCGGGTTTGTCTATGACATCGATCTTCTATACCTACCCTAAATTCTACAAAAAATTCTTCTAATTTTTTACTGTGACATTGTCAGTGAAAAGAGTTTAAATCTATAACCCGGCTAACTAGGTACTGACATTTAGGTCAGTAGTTCCGGCACTATATTGCAACATAGCTTTATAATATACTTAGAGATGTACGTACGTACATAACCCATTCATTTTGCTATAGTTGGGTGAGAAGTTCTTTTATTTTTATTCGATTATATCACTAGGGTAAACCACAAAACTTATTTTGCACTACCTAAAAGTACGCAGTACATTACTATGACAAACGAATGGGACTATCCCACCAATAAATATTGATCTCTTTATTTATATGTATTAGGGGTAAAAGTGCATAATACACGCCTCGAAAGTCCAACAATGTAAATGGTAGTTCAATGACTGTACCAGGTGACTCGCGAGCTCGTTTACCACTGTTAAAAATATGTGCTAAACAAGTAATTATTATTAAAAAAACAAAATACCCGACTGCACACTAAAAAAAGAGTAATTATGTCTTTATCCCGTGGGACTTTTAGGATAAAATGTATCCTATGACACTCCCGTAATCAAGACAAATCTAACGATACCTCATACATCAAAATCCATCAAGCCGTTTAGGCTACAGGAGGTCACAAAGGAACAGACATACATACTTACATACACTCGAAAAACATTACCCTCCTTCTTTGGCAGTCGGGTAATAAAAATAGCAAAATATGTCAATAGTCAAATAAGCCAATTTGTTGAGATATAGGTTTTGAGTTGATATATTTCGTATTTGGCACGTAAATGACATTTTATAACGTTCGACACTTCAATAGCTAAATATTCGCCACATCTGAGCCATGGTACGGGAGGCATGAAACGGCGAGATTCCAGTGTCAATGATCTGTCTTCAACATGTATATTAACGCACTCTAGTTGAGTAAATAGCGACAGTTTAGCATTCAAGTTCTAATCATGAAGAAACATAAAGCTTCAAGAAACAACGTAAAGATGGCGCTATGTTAAAATATTTTTCCTTGAAATATTTTAACAATTTGGAATAGTTAAATAATTTTTCTTATTGTTATTGCAGTGCTTTATGCTATTTTATAATCTGCCAATCTCGTATCTCTTGATACCTAACGATTGATTTACTTCTATGTAGCAATCGTTTGCAATGTCTTCTTCAAATAAAACTTTTGCCGCTTTAACGACAAAAACATTTAAATTTATAAACATATTACTGCAAAATCTGTTTTGATAATTATATTTTTTTAAAAGTATTATTTTGTAAAAATATTAAGAACTAGCTGGGGTGGTTTGTAATTTTTGGTTTTCTTTTGTGTTTATTATACTTACAATTATTTGTTTGTTGCTAATAGAGTTATTAAAAAATGAGTAGGTAAGTACATACTGTATAAACAGTTTTAACTTACAAGATAAACCCATAATGTGGATAATAACTAATATGGATAGAAGGATAATATAAATGTGGATAGAAGGGTAAAATAAAACGACATTATTTCTCTATTTTATATATTTAATCAGACAACGGTACACTGTGACAATAACGAACTTAAATTTACTGAACCGTTATACAATGCTACACAATAATAATAATTTATCAGGTGAACTGCCACTAAATCAAATATGTAATCGGATACTGTAAACTACAGGTGTTGTTTTAACGAAAACATTCAAGAGTTACATCAAATCGTAAGTTGTACTTGATGATCGACGGATACACACCAAATACCTATAAGATTTTTGTCCGAAAAACATCACGATTAGCAGAACGCCAAAAGGCGACATTTGAGGCAAAGTCACTAAACTACTATATATCGTATGTATAAATATAGTGTGATTTTTATCTAGAATGAAACAAAATGATTCTGACTTTACATAAAGCTGAAATATCCACATCAGCGTACCTACTCACATGAACTAAACATGTTTGATCTCGAAGAACGCGAAATTATTAAATAACTGAATACAGGATACCTATTTGATGGAAAATAAAAGGATAACAACAATACTTGCATAAGTTTAACATAATAGTTATGACTAATAATCTATACGATGATTTCAACGTATATCTACATAAGTTCATTATAAAATATATGGTTTCTCCTGAAGCTCCTGTATTGTTGTGCCGTGTGTTCGCAAATAGCAATGAAATATCAACAGTGATGACTCAAAGCAAAGAACACCATGACAATAAAGATATCCTTATAAATAAATACAAGTTGATTTAATACTACAACATCCATAGCTTTCTTAGTACAATATGTATACTGGGAGACTCAGAAATACAGGAGTTACAGAATTATTTTACATCGATATCAAATGAATGTTATAAAGAAACGTTTAAAAATATAGTTACATATCGATAGTCGGCATCCATTGACATCGCATCGCTACTTACAACTAAACAGTCATTAAATAGGTACAAATACATCGACTGAAATAATAAAGATTTTTTGGTGAATCTATATGTAAGATCAATCAATAGAATACTTTGAGCCCGTTACGGCGGTAGGAATAATATTTTAACTAAAAAATAAATAACATTATTAAAACAGGTATAGCAGTAGGTACTATAAATTGTGCAAGATTTTGTTCTTTACAATCAAATTTAAATAGTAAGTATCACAAAATAATGAAATAATATTTTTAAGAATGTTGTCATGCTACTCGTATAACGTATTAGCGCACCACTTCGCGCTGAACATTATCTACTTGGAACTCATAAATAAGATGAAGTTACGAGCTGTTCTGTAGCACTGGTCCGTGCGACCCGAGTACACAAAACTACAAGTATTCCTTTCACTTAACTATCACGAAAAATAACACAATTCACATAAGTATATTGCATGCAATCGAATCGTAAGTTTCACCCAGAATAATAATAAATAAGTTTAATTTTTATTAAATATAACTACAAAACACCAATTTGATGTTAAACGAACAATTCAAGTTCAAACGAATGGCACTTTGCATGTCTGTCATTGTAAGACTGATTTTAAATAAATATAGAATTAATTTTGACGCCGAATAGTGATCTAACGCTTGCCAGTCAGGGTATAACCACATCGGCCAAATATATAATTTTTGTATATTTTTTACTATATAATAGTCATATGTATTTAATTTTATATAATAATTTTGAATTTTCATTATTCTAAAATTTTATAGTAACATTCAGTACGGTCGAATGGCAGTGAGACGAGCCGCATCAAAAAGAGATTCTTAGAAAATCGTCATGAGATCGTCGCAGGCGCAGAGCGCAACGCGCGCCGTCCGCCCCTCGTCCGGCACTCAGCCGCGGCCGCGCTCCAACCTACACACTGCACAGGTGCACAGGTGCACAGATGCACAGATGCACAGATGCACAGATACACAAGTGCACAGTGCACGCAGCCGGACAGTCCGGCCCACTGCCACGGGCCGCTCCCTTCCGATCATCGCCGCACCCGTTCCAACACTAACTGTGGTCAAAAAATTTGGAAGGCACTTTCTACTTTTTCAAAAATTTTTAATTTAGTTTTTGAACACATTAGCCTAGACTTATACAATAGAAAATATGCGTAGTAACATTTACCAAAATTTACGCAATACACCTGAAACGTATAGGCCATTTATATAACATTTTATTTTTTTTTTTACCTAGGTTAACCATTTCCAAAAAGATAGCCAAAAGTTTCAACACTAGTTTTGATTGTGAAAGTACTTTTATAATTTGGTCTTTTTATATACCTACAATTTTTCAAACTTAAACCGAATGAGTTACTCCAAATTCCAAACAATAGTGAGATATCAAGGCCACTTTGAGACTTACTTTTATACACCATTTCGAACATTCTGCGACGAGACTCGCGCGGGCGAAGCGCCGAGACCGAACAGGCGCCGGCACTTCGCCCCCCTCTCCATTAATTAATTAATTGTGTAAACGCCAACGAATACCCGCCAACAACATCTAAATCATGGTATACCCTTGCGGCAAGAAGGTCCGTATACTAATATTTTTTCCCACCGAAACTATTAATAAAAATAACTTTGTATCTGTGTATGAAAGGTGCTGTTAAATTAAGTTTGTACATATACACCTTATTATATGTATTTATATTTATTGTCACGCTAGCGACACGCGAACGAGCGTTCGCTGTGGGCGCTCGAGGGAGCAGAGATCGCGCGTCACGCGTCGCGGCTGCCAGCTGCGGCGTGCCGCGCGAGGCGACCGCGACGCGCGTTCATGTCGGCCATGTCGGTCATGTCGGCCATGTCGACCGGGCGTCGGCCGTGTCGCCCGCGTGACACTACACCTAGTTACACAGCTATTCTAAGGAAATTGAAAATGTATATTCTAGCTACGAGATAGATAAACAGCCGTTCGTAAGATGACATTCGAACGTTTGGCGAGTGTTTAGTGCTTCTAATCCTAACTTGGGCAAGCCGATATTCCTCCTTACATTAACGAAGTATACAACGAATACACTTTTTTTGGATTTTTGTTATATATTATGTGATCGTTTAACTTATCTTTTGATGTGTTAACATGGATCCGCAAGTTTTATTGCGCGGTTGAATTGAAATAGCGATTTTATTGGGAACATGCAAAGCTGTACAAACACCGAGCTAAAGTTAATGCAGAGAGGTCGGTCGAGCCCCAGACATCTAATTTAGCCTAACATTTGGAACAATCACTACTGGCTAAAGATACATCTATAATACATTTGGCGATCACTAATTCTACAAATATGAATGGGTGATTGGCTGCACGACAAGTGAAGGAGTCCGGCTCGGGAGCCTCAAGCAACACACACTAGTCACTACTACCGCACTACACGTGTCACGTACGCTACACGACACCCGTACGCCGCAGGGCGCGGGCGCGGGCGCGGCGCCGACGTGCGCGACGCAGCGACGCAGCCACATGCAACTGATATACTCGTACATTTAATTTAGGGTTATATCTAGTGCTAATTCATAATTTTGTCTTAGACATATGCATGTATTTTGCTGAAATATAGGTAATGATTAGGTATACCAAACAGTCTTTTGAATCGGGCCAAATGTTTTTAATTTTGATATCCTTAAGTTTATAGATGGATCTAGGTTATATACTTAAGCTTACACGTACACGATAGGTATATTCAAGTAGTGAATAAGGCGAGCAGCGGGAGATACGCTCGCGGACCGCTCGTTGCTCGCGCCGTTTAACAAATAAAATAATAATTAATAATATAATTATTCCATTCGGACGCTTATATAAACGGCTATGTATAATCAAAATAATAACTATATTTATATTTTAAAATTAAACTAAAAATAATCATCCGTATTCATACAAATTTGTTACTAAACAACGAGCAATTTATTGCACAGTGAGTCCACTTCAGACAATTAAATATTATGAAAGTAATGCTGACGAAATAACTTGAAAATGGAGTTGGCGTCGATCGCACCGCGAGCCTGGCGATACGTGAAGCCATTTAAAAGAACCCGATGGAGTTGCGGTTCGGAACAAAATACGGGTAAGCGGGCATCGGAGGCGGCAGGCCGACCGGCGTCTGCGTCACCACCGCGCCCGCGGCCTGGCTTCAGATGTTCTCCGCGCGCGCCTCCGCCTGCGGCGACTCCATCTTCACCGGCGACGCGTGCTCCTTGCCGTTCTTAGCCATCGACACCGGGGTCTTCGGCGGCCCCATCTCGGTGATCTCGGCGACGACGTCGCGCTCGCCGTAGCGACTGTCAGGTCGCGGCGACACGAATGGGTGGAACGGGTCAGAGGGCTTCGGCGGTTCTAGAGCGTGGCCCGGGGGCGGGGGGGAGCACAGAGGCGACTCCAAGCCGGTGGACAGGGGTGAGGGCAAGCGCGGCGACTGCAGCGGCAGCGGCGGCAGGCCCAGGTGCGGCGGGTGGTCGGGCGGTCTCTGCGCAGCCACCACCATGTTGCACATCTGCCGGCGCAGCCCGTGGGCCACGGCGGCCACGGCGGCAGCGGCGGCTGCGTTCGGCGAGACGCCCCCTTCACGCCCGTTGCCGCACGGCACCGGGTACGGACTTTGGCCCACCGTCATTACATCCTGAAAATCACACATGCCAACAGTTTTATACACCTCGATATCACAATATTACATAGGTAATTTCTTACTGAAATTTATAATAATAATTACAGTAAAAAACTACTATCTGGAACCCCGCCGCTCTCACCTACATTCGCATTAGAAATAATAGTTTTATACAATGTATTATTTTAGAATAAAAACAATAAAACAGTCTTTATTTAATGCAAATGGACGAGAGCCGAACAGAATTCCAAGAAATCTTAATTAAATCTAACGCGATGGTAATCGCCAGCCAATTACAATAATTGAAGTTCGCAAAGGCATATTCGCATTAGCAGAGCGAAGGGAGGGTTATTGTGGGCAATGAATCAAACGCATGAACAATAAAAGGTGCAATTCCGTTTCTTTCGGACGTGTGAGTTTTATCGATGGAGTGAAATTGCCCTCATTAGTGGGGTAGTGTGTATACTGACCGTGATCTGCGGATAGACCGGGAGCACCTCCTCTTTAATGTGGTGAGCGGCGTGCGAGGCTTGCGAGTCGCGGAAGACCACTGCGCGGATCACGCCTCGGATGTGGTCGTCGGGCCACACGCCGAGCAAGATGCGCTGTGGTCGACCCCGGCCCTTCGGCCTCAAATCTGCAACGACACACAACAGTAAAGCGTGAACAGGCAACGCATAATTACTGTCTGCCGGCCTCCTCCGACCGTCCAACAAATCATACTTTCCAAAGTATGATCTGTCCAGTAAGAAGGAAGGGTTTTCTTAAAAAACTTCTGCGTCCTTGACCATGAGCGTAGACCACTTTAGTTCTAAAAATGTATGATACTTTATTTAAACGATATTTGCCCAACACTATTGAGTTTGGAATAATCTGTTTTTAGTTGATCATATGGTTGGTGGGATGGTATCGGTATAATTCTTGTATATATTGGATTGCAACTCATTATAGTGGTAGGACAATTGCAGCTTAAACCAGCACCTTGATAACTGTGTTTGTTGGTGTTGTCGCCGCTCCGTGGTGCAAGTGCAAGGAAGTTTCTTAAGCAACATCTTATATACACGAACACATGATCAATGTTACACATATTAAGGCTCATTAAACCGTACAAAAAGAACATTCGCTTAGCTCATATAAGTCATTTAAATAAGTAGTATTATTAGTCTCGTTCTACATACAGCGCTAGACAATAAAATTGACATGTGAAAAATTCGCAAACAATTCGCAATGCATATCAAATAGTTTACATTTATTATGTAATAACCTCATAAGATAGTTACACAATATTATTGTATGTTGTACGAGTATACTTATATATTGTGGATAATAGATGACACTGAAAATATTAAGAACAATCATCAAAGTATTATTAATCACAAAATGGCGGCAAATCAAAATATTACATATCTATATCTTCTACATACCTACATTTTAATTACTATTTAAAATTTGACTGTACGAAATAAAATTGTAATCTAAGGCACATTAAAATTCTAAAGACATCTTAATTTGACCCGGCGATAAAAAAAATAATCATCTACCTATATAGTAAAGAACAATTAAAGCGCTCCAATAAGAAAGGAATACCTATTTGAATCAGACAAATAATTCGAAACAGTTACTGTTTGGACAGTGTTAACTTATTTTGATTTGTCACCATCACATGGAGGGAATAGATGCAGATAATATATAGGACATACCTGTACCGCCGTCAGCACTGGGTCCCAGCATATTGTGGACTCGATTCGCGTAGAGAACAAACGTCGGGTATGGTATGTCGTATTTCCGTGCAGCTTGTGAGAGGGAGAGGCCTTCCTTCAGGACTGAGAAGATCGCCTCAGCCATGGTCTCCGGTCGCCAGGACTTGAGCGGGCCGCGTTCACGGAACCGCAGATTGTGGACGAGACTCTGATTGGTGTTCCAACATTTCTGCCACATCGATTGCAGCTGGTACTGGTAGCTATCTACTGGAATTGAAAAATTGCAGTGTTAATGATTTGGCAGTTTCATCCAAATTATTTGGACAAATAACTTTGTAGCGCTCTTGGTAGCAGTACACCTTGAAGAAAACTTGATAAATCTTCAGTTGTTTATTTGGTGTGCACACAATAAAGTGTTACAATGAACTCGCTTAAAACTATGTTAGCCTCAATTAAATATACTGAGCGAATTGCTGACGCTAATATTTTGATGTACTATATGCTTAATCGTATATGTTCGTGGGCCCAGTGGAATTAGCCCGGACTGTGCTCCGGTCTGAAGGGCACTGTAGCCAGCGAGATTACTGGGCCAATAAGTCTTAACATCTTGTGACTCAAAGTGGGGAGCGTCGGTGTAGTGCACCTCTGTCCCGAGTAGCTTTAGCAAAGTTCCGGGTAGTACTGCAAAGGTTAAGGGCTGGCGTTTCTTTTAACATCAGGAGTACGTCCAGCTCGTCTCCCTACTTCATAGCATAAAAAAAAAAATAAAATTAAACACAAAGTGTTGACATTAACGGAAGAGGAATATTTAATATGTATACCATGGTAAATATTGTAGCAATTTAGTGCTCGAATACAAGACAAGCATAAGCTTGGTTAAATAATAAATCAGCACTTCCCGATTCTTTTTTTATTGTTTTACTTTAACAATATTCCATTGCTTCAAAAATTACGTCACGCAATACTTGAACGCTTCCAATAATGATCACATGATTTCCTCCTTTTTTGAAGTCGGTTAACAAAATGTCTTTAATTACGTCAACTGACCTGCCAGAGAAGACGTGGAGGCTCCCAGCCATGCGTGTGAATTTTCAAGTATCTTTGCCTGTGAACAATAAGTGTAAAAATAAGATTTAACATACAGTAAAACAAAAAATTTTGAAATCCGTCTATAATTGACGGAAATAACGGGGATCAAACATAAAAAAAAATTATTATACATACAGACGAATTGAGAACCACCTCCTTTTTGAAGTCGGTTAAAAATAAGTGAGATCTTTTGCAAAATTTTTTAACAACAATATTGTCGCATCACCACAGGCAACACAGTCGATGTTAAGAATGTTATTATTAAATAAATCATATGCAAAATATTGTTTTGCAATTTTAATAATGCCATAGGTTTTATTATCTTATGTTTATTTAAAGTATATTTCATAATCGAAAAAGTGGCGTTTATCGTATTATTTTATACTAGCTGCTGCCCGCGATTTCGTCCGCGTGGACTTTCATATAAACTTTGACCCCCCCTTCCCCCCTTTTAATCCTTTTTTCCAATTAAAAAGTTAGCCTATGTCCTGCACCAGGCTCTAGACCATCTGTGTACCAAATTTCGTTCTAGTCGGTTCAGTAGTTGTAGCGTGATGGTAAGACAGACAGACAGAGTTACTTTCGCATTTATAATATTAGTATGGATAGTATGGATGATATAAGCTTAAGATTCATATTCGTCTCGATTTGTAGACTATTAAACTATTTAAAAAACTAGCAGGTGTTACTCATCAGAGTCTGAGACACACCTTACCGAAAGAGTTAAAGAAATATCTTAGAGCAGCTTATTTGATATTGAGACGCCAAATGATATTCACATAGGCGAGAATGAACAATTATTATGTAAGCACTTTTAAAATAACGCAATAAACAATAGCATACGCTTGGAGCGCTCCACGTCAGACACGTCCGCAACAAAACCAGTGCACTTTTTTGATTCAAAGTATTTCACCGTGATTTTCAACGTGTAAAATACAGGAATGTTTTTTGTTTTGTTTGACATATGGCATCGCATAGGGCAAGTCTGTACACGTATGAGGCGCTTTTTAATTGCTAACTTGAGAATTCGTAATCAAAATTAGGCTCGGACAAAAGCGTGCTTCATTTTTCAGCGCACGATTAAATTATACAAAGTCTAGCACTCCCATTCATCGACGTATCTTATAAATAGTACATCGTTCTCGCATTAAATGTAATATATGGTTTATGTTCGATTTCGAACGGACGTGGCTTGGTGGTGGTTGTGTACGGTTGTATAAATTGTTTTTCGAGTGTACCTAATAATATTATGGGCAAGTCACTCGCGTCGCACATTCATAAATCTATTTTATCGTACGCGAGCAATAAATTTTATTTCGGGATCTTTAATTCTTTGTTATTGAATTGGATTTTAGTGTTTTATTTGGGTAAACAAACAATACATCGGAACGTTTGAAACGGTACTTAGGGCACGTGCGCGCTACGTAAATACGACTACGCGGCGTCGCGTCGCGCGCTTAATAAAATTTTTATTTGTAAAAACCTTTCTTACTAATTTACTGCTGCACATTACAAGGCGCTTTTGTCTGCGTTCACAATTAAAAGTTCGATAGTTTTGTAGCGACTACAAAGAATGCCGCTCTTTTCCCGAGCGATTACTGGCCCAGTGTAAATAAACTGCAGCGCGCGCTCGGCTCCGGCTCCGTAGCCGCTCGTAAACTTCCTGTCCGAGATCGCTACGTGTAAATTAAAACATGAATCGATTTTTTCATCTGACAATTGCCGTCGTCAATTAAAATGAAATATTGTATTTATCTGAGAGACATCAATAAAATTAATCAGATCCCTTTGAACCGAGCCAACCGTTAAATGTTTATTGGTGAACATATATTTTAGGTACGTAATAGATCTATTCTATTATTCAAACAGCGGGCAGTATTTGAAAATGTGCGACAATTTACAGTTTATCGTTTTCACTTAAGGAAAATTAGGAACGAAATCATTGTTAAGGCAAAAAATTGAGTTAAAACTGATAACCTATATTTAGTAGAAAGTTACAGAGAAGCTAAAACAGGACACTGCGTAGCGGATCGAGAAATAAAATGCAATGAGTAAGGCTAGTTCCGAAGGTTCTGTGGCATGAAAACTGACCGGTCTTGAACTGCTTTCAGCGATCTCTTGCTTCATGAAGCGCGATGTATTGCTTCGCTTACTCTATCTAGTGAGCATCGCCGATAGCTTTACCTATTAAGTTTAATATAAGAGGCGAGAAAATAACGTTCATGCTCGAATTGAGGGTCAAACACCAATAGCGCTGAAACAACCCTAACCTATATGTACCTAAGTATATCCATTTTGTATATATTTTAATTAATATTGAGTATCGTTTAAAGTTTAAACATGTTTAGTCAATTCATCAAAAGTATATTAATAATTTCAACCTAACAACTCATCTTATCCTTAAAAGACAAGAGGACGAAATACCATATCATTAGGTACTCATTAATAATATTAAACCTATAGGCATAACCGATTCAATCAATGAAATACATATGTGGTTGAAGCTTCTAATATTCGTCAAATATATTACAATCACTATCTCACGATCAAGGATCAAACAAAAATCACTCATTATGAGTATCTTAAGCAGTTCTTTAAATATAATATAACGTAATACGACAAAGATCGGCCTCTTTATAGTTTTTATTAGTGTCAAGGGTGAGACGAGTTAGTTCAATTGATCTCAATTAGAATTATTAATATACCTTTATTACCATTAAATTGTGCGTACGCTCGACCGACATTATAATGTTCAATGAATCTTGTAATTTGTTAATCTAAGTACTAATAATCTTTTTATTCTAGTGTAAAAAATACATACCCATTTCAGGCTGCATGAAGTCAAACTATAGGGGTTTTACCGCTTAAAGGGCAAGCGAGGGAATTGGATACAAGTCATTACTTTATACTATATCGGTCGTAATGGTATATAAGTCAAGAATGAATACTGTAATAAGCTTCCGTATTACGCAATTACGTTGCACATCGCGGGGAATGTGCATAATAAGATACGCCAGCTAAATTACGCTCACATTATTCTATTCAAATAATATTTACAAATATTTCTAAAACACTTTTACATTAGCGCAAAATTGAAACATGTTAATGTATTCTTTAAAAGCGTTGTTATAAATTTGGTTGGAAGTTGAGGACACTATATTTTTAAAGGTTGTTCTTAAGCGTCTCAGAGTGTACCTATAAGAAAAATGTTAATAAGAGAACGGGCCTAACAGCACAAACAATTTATTGTTTGAAACTTACGCTGTGTTTTTAAACTTCGACATAAAATATCGTTCCTATAAACGCCTGTAACAAAGAGCTGCGTAAAATTGTCGCATTTCCATTTCTTATTTTATAGTATAACACTCGAAAGCCACACGTCGGTATAATAAGGAGTCATGAATTTGCTTTTATGAATTCAAAACTTTGTTACGTAGTTTTAATACATTGCATTTTTCTATTTAACTTTAAAAGCGAGTTTGCGCTCAACTCAAAATTATATGTTTCGAAACTACGAGATGTAAAAAATTAATTAAAACTTTTCTACAATTTGTTAATGAGCGAGTGCAAAATGGATCGAAAAAGTTTACCGAAATTAATAATTTATATTGGCAAATTGTGTTAGTACAGTATTTAAATAATTGAAAAACAAATTGGCTAAACTGTATTTTGTTTTAAAACGAATGTAGCTTCGATATATGTTTCTGCGTGTAAAGATTTTATCTTCAATTTAACAAAAATAGTGAGCAAGTGAGCGGTTAATATGAGGCTCGTAGCAATAGAAGCGGCCATGAGTCTCGTCTTCTCTCTTGTTTTGACAATAATAGGTGGCTACCATATTGGCTGTCAGATGGATAGGCTCCGCGTCCGTCGGTCACGCTAGCTATACGGAATCTTGATAACGTCATTCAGTGGCGTCACTAACATCGCTCGTCGAATGACGCCGGTTACATGATTTCACACTTCGTCATACCATCCATGGTTTTTCATCAACTGGTAAGGTCCTAACCTCATAAACTCTGAATAGTACAATTTTTTTTTACTACTGTATTTCCCTTTTATGCATGTTTAACTACGTAAATAAATAATTCATAAAAAAAGTATTTTGAAATGTTAAGAAATTTGAAAAATAACGACTATAATGAATACATGATACATATAAATTCTTAAGTTTATTTGAACAAATAAGCAAACATACTGCCCCTATTCATACTGTGGAAGTATTTATTAATAAATGGTAAAACGTTATGAACCGCGAGGTAGAAGTAACCCGCTTCTTAATAATATAATGTTAGCTGCTCCAACGCCCCTGCGAGTGTATGTGTGCGTTAGTTTCCACGTAAATACGAACGATTCATTTGTGATAGTGGAGAGTTAGCGAAGAATGGGGATAGAATCCGCCGAGAGGCGAAGGATAACTAATCACACATTCTATACAGCATACGGGCGCGGCCATGTTGTGCCGCCTGTGATACACGTAATTAACTAACATGTAAAATTTAAATAATTATCACTATTGAGACACATCACGATCAAGAATCAAAGACTCGAAGGCTATTGGAGAGACCTGGAGTGAAATAAAGCAAGATGCTGAAGACAGAAGAGCACTTTATCATTAAATAAGTCACGTCATAATAAAGATTGTACAGCAGGTTGAGCTTTGAGAAAACAAACAATGTTTCTTTAAGAAAGTTTCTTAATGTGAGTACTAATGAAATTCAAAATTAGGCAGATCGTGTTTAGTTAATGTACCTAAAACTGTAATGTTTATCAGTATAATATAAAAAATAGACTTGACCAAGGGCGAGCCATTAGCCGTTCGCTTAACTAAGCTGAACGCAGTGCGCAGTACGTAGAGTCGCGTCCCGCTGCCGCTGCAACCCGCCTAGCTAAGACCGACGCGTTATCCATTTTCACATTACTGCCTTTTTGTTCCCCGTTTGATTGTTTAAGCGTGTGTCGATGTGGTATCCAATGGTTATTTTTTTCCATAGAGCTTTCACTTGAAATGGCTTTAGTCAATTGTGGAATATGTTGGTCTTATTGTTTCAGAAGAACAATAACCTTCATTTTATATGTTTACAGCGTCTGAAGGCTTAATAGGCACTTTGCGTCTATTGCACGCATCTGCCGTTGTTGTTATTGTGTCTAGATCTATTCGTGTATTCGAGTTTGTCTCTATTTCATTTTTTATTGTTCTATTTTCTATTGCGGACTAGTCGAGTGATTAGACAACAGGGATTGATCATCCTACGGGAATAATATACTCCTCTGCCATACAATGCAGTAATTTATACCCTGCGATATTAAAATATCATGTCGGCAACTGAGTTGCAGTTTTGCTATTATTTATGGGTTTCTGCACGATTCGAGATAACGTTATAAAATTAAGCTCATGTACGAAACGAGTTTGTATTGCTCTTTGATAGGCTATTTTATTTACAATATTAAGTAAATAGCTGTAGCAATTACCTAGACAGTTTTGGTGGTTAATAATACAATTTTAAGGGACAGTGTAGTTAGTATCTTAAAGCATAAATAAAGACTAATTTGTTGGTATCAAAAAACAAATAGCGATATACTTCTATTAACATCAGCTCGTTCCATAGAAACAACATAAAGGCACGAAGCATTAATTTGAGTTACACAAAGTCCTAACGAATTAAGGAATGTTCGACGTCTTTATAACTGTGTAGTTCGAGACACACACGTACAAGTTTTAATCCAACGCATTAATTACAGGCACTGTCGTATCTGTAAAGTTAAATATTAGTGAGTCGGTACTTATGCAAAACGAGTAAGATTTTATTTGACTTCGGCGTAGTTTCGGCGCTGGCGACGATGTAAGCAAGACAAACATGTTAATTATCACCCCGCTGCCCCCTTGCGACAACTCTCACCCCCCGGCCCCCCCCGGCCCCCGCCCCCCCCCCCGGCTCCCAATTACGACAGCGAGCGGGAAGGCGCGATGCCTGAATTATTTACGACGAACTTTGACGAACATTTGTTTTTAATTTAAAACGACCTATACATCCGTCGGAATTATAACACTTATATATAATTCAGTGCCGGACGGAACAGGTAACTGGTGTAGATGGTCCTCAGTGAATAAGTAACGACTATAGTTTCGTATTACGTATCGGTTAAAATATTTAATGCGTCCGTCCTTATTCTATCGCGCTTACGAACAAACTCCGCTTAGTTTATTATTTACGGCGGAACCTTCAGTTTCGTGTTTCATTTATTTATATTTATTCATAGTGTAACAAAAAGTTTTATACGTTTACTACAATGTGGAATTATGAATTATATAAATAAGGGTATTATGTATAAATTAAGGGTATTATTAATACCTTTAGGTTTTCTTATTAATATTTTCTCGAAGTATAGGTAACTTGACTTATACAGATAGACGATAGAAAGGTTCTCAATAAATAATGTGCAATAAACAATAAATTGGCTTGCATAAAATAAGAGCAATTATGATAATTGTAAGAAATAGACTGTAATTTTTCCCACGATAGAGTAAAATCTAAAATAATAATTACGAATCATTTTTAAACTGCAAAATAAGTTATGACGCTAGATATTATAAAATATTTGTTAATTTTACATAAGAACGTGTATCTTTAATAAGATTGGTCAAATTTGTTTTTCATTCTAAGCTTTTAAACATAGTACTTATACATATTTTATATTTTTGCAACATTACAAGTGGTAGTTACTATTTAGACGTTTTTTTTTTTTTTTTTTATAATATGAAGAGGGGAGACGAGCTGGACGCACTCCTGATGGTAAGAGTAACGCCAGCCCATAGCCAATGCAGTGCTACCCGGAACTTTGCTATAAAGCCCAACTCCGGGCAGGAGTGCACTGCACCGACGCTCCCCACTTTGAGTCATCAGATGTTGAGACTCATGAGCCCAGTAATCTCGCTGGCTACAGTGCCCTTCAGACCGGAGCACAGTGACATTCGCACATCACTGTTCAGGCGGTAGAATGTCTGGCACTGTGGGGGTACCCACCCAGTCGGTCTCCTGCGAAAGAGACCTACCCCCGGTTTAATAACAATATACTTATTTTTTAATATTTATAACCCCAATTTTGATAAGATAGCCGTACCTATTAAGTCTATGTACAGTTATATTGGTATTCTTCCAAAGAGCTGCATACGGCAACATTACCTCATTATGCATTAGATAGGGTTGTACCAAATCGCACCACTGGTTATGCACGATCCCCCTGGGAACCCTGCATTACTGATTTATGTAAACGGTCAAGTGGATTTATCTCTGTGTATGAGCTTATATATTATTCAACGCATTTATATTTTTACCACGCTTTATATTAGCTTGGGTTGTATCTATGTAATGGAATCTTTGAGCATAAATTTGACCGATTTCCAGAAGTTCGATTAATTTGAAACTTTGCACACGTATTAAGGGCCGATGACAATGCAATAATTTAATAACAGTTTCCCAATATCAAATTTTCTACTTTTTAGTTCGATTAGCTATAAAAGCGTGGTTTTTTAGTTTTTTTAAACTATAATTTATTTATTATGACAGAGAAGTGACGGGATAATGACTAATGTAATCAATATCTCAGAGTGTTTAAATGTATACTTTCAACACGAAGTTGTTTAGAGTATTGCAGCTTTTGAAGCTTTAAGGATATTTTTGTGTGAAAACGAATGGTTTTTAATGAATTTACCAAGCGTTATTTTTTAGTTTTTCGTAATACTATGACTTTCCAAAATATGTTATATGTTATATGTAGCCCAGCTGAACAAAGATAATATGTTTAATTTTTACAACATAGATTGGTGTACGTATGTACGAAGTTCGATGTCTCAGGCGGCACAGCCGTTCTTCAAATATAATTACGCGAGAAAATTTTCGCCCACATCTGTTTATAATTAATTAAGAACATTAATATTGTATTGTACAGATGGATGTCTATTGTTATGTTTTTATATAAAGCGCTCGCGTCTCGATGTTATGTTGTTTTAATCTAGAATCGGCGTACATCTCTTGTTTTCCTTGAGAAATGATGATGAAGTGAATAATGATATACTTTAATGGTCTCTCATCTCACAATGTTTATCGAAGGAAATTGGAATACAGTACAGTTGTTTGTTTGCAATAAA
Organism: Eurema hecabe; assembly: GCA_026213755.1. Taxonomy (NCBI): domain Eukaryota; kingdom Metazoa; phylum Arthropoda; class Insecta; order Lepidoptera; family Pieridae; genus Terias; species Terias hecabe. The sequence continues at coordinate 5,108,909 of JADANM010005835.1, forward strand.
ACAGTTTATGATGAATGCTCTTAAAACATTTTTAAAAGCAAAATTGAAAATTTTATAGCAGAATGCGATCAATGATTTTTCGAATATTAAATGCTTAAATAAAATCGTCAAAACTTTAAATGCAGTTAGCACTTAATTGAATTTTTAATTGCAGTTCAAAATGTGAGTACCTGGAATGTTTTAAAAACATTTTACAAATAGTAAAATATAATTTTTATTGCGCGCTCAGTCGGGGCTTATCGGAAAAGTTCGGGAATACTTCTCGAAGTTTCTGAACACGGATACGGCATGGATTATTTCGAAGCAGAGCTCATATGTTCGTTTTTTAAACAATATTTTCGAAAGTTTTACGCTTCATCCCGACCATTCGCGAAAAGCATTTAATGAAACACTTATCAAATTGTTTTGAAAGTTCGCGTTGTCAGCTTATAACGCGAGGCTGTCCTTCAAAACGTAATTGAAAGGGGTTGAAAATAAAAATAGGATTTAAAAGTGAACAACGGAACGCGAAAAAGTTTAAGCGGCAACTAATTAAAAACAAAATGAAAAAAAGAGGCTCACTTGAGCGCGCGGAAACTGGCTTTCCCGAATTAACTCGTTCTTTTTCGCGCGCTTTCCCTTTCGTCCAGCTAATGAGGGTTAAGGACCTTCGTGTGTACCCACTGACGCCATATTGTTCTATTTACAAATTTATCCGCGTAATGTCGCTTTTAAAGGACGTCAAGGCACGCTGGAAATAACACGCCACTTGTTCTTGTGTACATTTGTTTTGATTCAACTAATATTAAAGGACCGTATGCATTTAATTGCCTCGGTTTACTCTCTTGCAAGAAATTATTATTTTTGTAAAGTAAGAGACAAAACATTAGAGTCATTTAAAATAGGTATAAGATACTCGTCCGGCGCTTCTTTATAGTCTAAGTAAACCATTTCTTAGTGCGCTTTAAATTAATGTTTTAGTTGTAAAAAATGTAGAATGCACATTTGCTTTTTGTCCGTTACTTTATTTTCAAAGTACACAATCGCGCCTCTCGCGTCTCAGCCGTCCTAAGGGCTTATGCACCCAATTTATCTGCGCTCAGCTTAATTTGCCTGAAAAAATAACTACTTGGGAAATTAATTTGCTTACATTTATTTACTCATTCGTCTTCTTCTTTTGCATAATAAAAGTGTAGTTCTGAACGTAAATGTCACAATTTCTTTTACAAACAAATCAGCACCGACGTGCCAAATCATACTAAATATCAAAATACATTTATTAATTTAAGAAATTATTTGGGGATTGTTGCGAATATCGTTCGAATTTCACTAACTTCAGTTATAACTAAATTTAGGTATTATTCAAAGGAATAAATTTGAAGCAACGAAATAAATGTAAAGAAATTGTCCGGCGCTTATGACACGGCCGTACCGTCGGCACAGCAGTGCGACCGTCTCGACAATACCCTCTTGTTTATACTCCGGCCTACTTCCTTTGAACGCGCATGTGGGCCCGAGGAAACGTGCAGTAAACAGAACTTTCTCGTAATGTTTAATTAAATTAATCAGTTGGTTGATTAGTCGATGGTCCACGGCCGATAAACACGTCTCGCTTTGATCTCTCGTATTGTAGCTGCCGGCCGCGGCGCCGGGCGCAGCGCGCAACGTGCTTGTCAATTGTATTATCTTTTTATTGTTTACATTTAAACTTATCTCATTATCGTTTACAAATAGAATGTAGACGCCTGCTTCTTTTCTTAGATGTAGGTTTAGTACGACCTAATATAATAAGATAAATCTGTTTTTTTTTGTTACAATTCTCGTGTCTTCAGTATAGTATCTATTATAGTTTTAATTTTAGGTATTTCTTTTGATGACAGGTAACATAAATACTCTTTAGATACATGATTCTTTTCTCAACGCAAATAAAATATTTACGAAAAATATTCGTAAGCAAAACAATAAATTTTTAAGAAACATTATGACTCCCAAAATTATATATTGTACATAAAATCGAACAAATGTCTGTTTTGTGCAAGTAGTTTATGAAACATATGCAGCATTGTAATCGCTTCAGGGAGACCAAAATCGTAACGATTATATTTAGATTTTAGGAGCTTACACCGCAAGAATGCGCAATGAACAGGCCCGACCTGATATAAACATATTGTAAATACGATGTAAAATTAATTACCTACATATAAAAACATTTGCAAGATATTTGGATAGTATCGACAGTATATTATAAGGAAGCGTTCCCTAAACTTAATAAAATATAATTTCAATTATTTTAATATAATAATATACTTATACTTTTGTCTAAGACAGGTATCAGGTTCGTTCTATAATAATGCTATCGTTAGCTCATAGCTAATACAAGAACAATGCGTGGCCGGCACCTCTAATAGAGTGCATCCCGATTCCTTTGAAAGCGCCACATCTCCAGCTACCGGGACTTTTATATTGTGTATAATATGGCATACATTAAACAATAGACGAGTTATAATGTAATACGTACGTTGATGCGTCGGCGGCCGTCAGACATGGCGCCTCGGATCTTTACTGTCCGCTAATAATAAATTTTGTTTAACATATTACTGTTAGGCGGCGCAATGAAAATGTGAACACACGGGAAAATTAATTTGAGAACGTCCCACTTGGTGGAATCCTTTTAGCGTTATATAAACAAGCACATATATTTATATACGCTGCCTAATTATAATATACACGAGAGTAGTGTTGACTTATTTTGTCCGAGACGTGTTTTGTTCTTATAAGATTTATCGCGTAGTTTTACACGTAAAATTACAATTAGGTTTTAACTCTATGGGACTGATGAATAATGTGGTATTCTATTGATAAAACAATTTTCGCTATTTAAGAAAAAATCATCAAAAGTTCGTATAAGTATAATATTAAAATAACATTAATGAGAAAAGTTTTGTATTTTTTATCTCGTGTTGTGTCTAACGGTCAAAGAGATTGCACGCATGGCAAACAGGAACATATTATTTAGCTAATATGCATTTGTTTCGAACATTTCATTGTGGCTTTATTCATTTCGTTTCGTATTGTAACGTATGCTAATAAACAAAACGTATCCTACTATCGGCGGTCGATGTAATTCTCTGATAAAATACTTGGCTCTATCAGAAGGGGAACACTAAACGACTTATAACATAGCAACATTAGCATTAGGTTATTACTTTTTTATTAAAAAACGTTGAAACAAAGGCAGGAAGCGCAGAATGAGAACAGCATTTGTTTCCATACTTTGAAATTCCGTAACGCTTGTATAGGACTGTAGCAGCTGAATTGATTCGCAATGTAGATAGATTTCTTGAGAATTATACCTAAATATATATTATAAGGTCTATCTGTTATCGAATTATGGACTTATCAACACATTTGGTAAATAATTTTAATATTATAGACGAATATAGTTTTCAAAGGGAAGAAAGTTAGTAGGCGATCGTAGACAACGTCACGGGATAGTCTTGTATTGTACTAAAAGCACAAAGCTTCCGCTAGGATGGACTCTATTACATCATCTTTGCTCGTGCGCGTATGAAATTGCCGAGAACGATTTTGTAACGCTTACGATTATAAACTAACCTAACATAACAACTGACTCGATATTTTGAATATAAAAATAAGATATACATTTTAATTTTATTTTTATTTTTATTTTCTTAAGACGACTACTAATGTTTCACAATTTTTAAGTTAAGTTTAACGAACTGTATTTCCTAATTTCCTATAAATTCATTTGACACTTACATATACTAAAACCAAAAAGAAATACTAAAAAAAAATTGCACGAGAGCTACTTGTCAAATAGGAGTTAAAATTTAATGTGTATATAATATACAAGCGACCAGCCTTTTTTTCGCACACAAATAATGCATGTATTATACATATAAGACTTCCTCGTGAACTCTTATCTACTAAAAAAATCGCATCAAAATCTGTTGGGTAGTTTTAAAGGTACCTAAGCATACATAGGGACAGACTAACGAAAGCGGCTTTGATTTATTCTATATAGTGATATCTATTGATAAACAAAATTTGAAGAAGCAAGTTCATATTTAACGTGAGCTCAAACACCATATACAGAGTAGACATAGACGTAGAGTTAAGAGGAAAGAGGCAAGCCCACTTTAGCGGATAAGTTTCTTTAGCGGATCTCGTCAAAGGCCCCGCCAAGAGTCGGCGAGTTAGACGCATCGAGTATTCTTGCTACAATAACGAGCCTGTCATCGAGAGATTAGCGTTTTTTACATGTAGTAATATACGGGACGCTATTTGAAAAACTTTTTATGTATTAATCGCGACCTGCTCCGCCTTCTCCCGCATATATGATGCATGTCATACAGATAAACCTCCTAAAACACTCTATCTGATAAAAAAACCGCATAGAAATCGGTTGCGTAGTTTTAAAGTTTTAAACATACATGGGGACAGACAGATAGCGACTTTGTTTTATACTATATAATAATGATAATGATGAACAGTATTCGGATAGTGTTTTAATGGTATATGTCGTTAAGATGTAGACAAGATTTTGGGTTTGTATGTTATTATATCAAACTATTATTTATATTCACGTAGTTAACGTATTGCAACCAAATAACTATTGAAATAAATAAATAGCTGAATAGAAAAAGTAAAGGCAAATTTCGGAGTAAATTTGCGCACTTTTCTGCTTACAATCGGATCAATCAAAAACTTTGTAATGGGCCTGGACATTACTCATTACTGCACTTTGTAAACTTTTCGTCCAACGCAATGCATTTCCTATCAGTTTTATTTAGATTTCAAAGCTTAAGCTCCTACGTTAAATTAATAATTACGCTGGATTTTTGAGGTATTCCCTTGTTATTGTGTATGAAACACGTAGTATTCATAATAACCTAAATAATATTAAATATATTGGGGATCCTACTTTATTAAATTAAAATAGAAAGCAGTTTAGAATATAAAGATATAAACAATGCTCGAATCCGACTCGGAAAATAAAAAGCGAAATCCTAATTCGTCCTAAATAAACCACATATTAAAATATCATCCAAAACACGAACGGGGGATCACGTCTGCCGTGTAACGTCTGCAAGCCGTAAGTTTTCGCATAAACGGTGTACGCTATAGTAGTTCTTATGTCTTAGGAGGAGAAAATAGAATCGTGTACACGAAGACGGGCCGTCGATAGTACGGATCATTGTACTAATACATCATGAGGCGACGTGAGGAAAACCTGCATTGACCGCACGGAGGCTGTTGTAAACAATTTCAATCCAATGAATGCTACCGAACAATGAACGGCTCGATCACGAAAAAATCATCTACATGCTGATCGTGCCTCGCTCCTTCACGAATACGGTAGTCGTGTCCCCATCAGGGATGTCAAGGGCTCTCGTTATATTTTTAACCACTGCAATATCCTTAATTATATACGATGCATGTTGCCTTCGAGTTTCCCCACGCCCGTCATTTTAAGATCCAGAAGCTCCAGGCAATAAAGAGTTGAAGAAATAATTCGTAGACTTAAAGCTATTTGATAAAATTTATCATTTTATAAGTGAAATTATTCTGAATTAAAACAATACTAGCGACCTTTTAAGCATTCGCTAATGTAATAAAGACAACTATATTCATTTATTTAAATGAGCTTAAAGTAAAAGGTCAAATTCACAAGCTGAAAATTCTCAAGTTTTTTATAAGTATTATTACTTATACTCAAAACATGAGAACAGTTGAGATGCTTTCAACAACGTCTGTAGCATCCCTAGAAAGCAGAGTCAAACTCGTTAGTAATACCCGCCCATACCAACAATAGGTTCTATCTGGGTGCACTAAACCGTTATATAGCTATCATTGGCCAACCAATCATTTAGCGCGAAACCTCCATCACGGGACGGGAGGCTGTCCGTACAATCAACAGGTAGTTTAATGATTCGCTATTTTTCCCAAAAATTTCCGGTTATAGAACACTGTAGCGCAGCCAATTGATACGCGAGCTACAAATGCCGATTTATTTCACAGTCGACGCCATCCATCAATGGGACGAGATAAAATTATTCATATCATTTGAATAATACTTTTGGTTGCCATTTCGATTCTTAGAACTTTTAGTATTTTTTGTATATATTATTCGAGAGCTTACAACTTTGGAATATATTTAAATGTAATTAAATATATAAAAATATAGACGAGCGGCGTATTTAAAGTTTCTTTTACATTTTAATATATGATAGTTCCAATGCTTTGAGATGATACTGTGACGATTTTTGTATCTTAATTATAATTATTATAATGATTAATAATTGATTATGAATCCAACATTTCAATGCGAGGTTTATTTGTCGCCATAATTCATTGTCGGAGCCGCCATAAAAGTTAGTATAAGAATGAAATGATTCGCCGGTAATAAGGCAGGCTAAACGCAGCTTTGTGGACGGCTTACACCGATACAAATTATATGCTTGCGTTACAATTCGTACCGAACACAAGGGCTATAATATTTTATAAAATATACAACAGTTTAAATGATAATTTATACTCCATTGTTATTCATTGATGTTATTATATGTATATTTTCCCATTGTTTCAAATCAGAGCATATTTTATGCATTTAATGTTTAAGGAACGCACACACCACGACCGCCGAGCTAAAAGCTTCGTTAACGTTTCTTGTAACCTATAAATTGAATAATATTTACGATGTTGGAACGATAAATGCCATTATTGCAGTTTCGAATTATGATTCCCGTATTCCACTTGCGTTAAAAATAGTATCAACTCTAAAGGCATTTCGGCCAGTGCATAAGCGCGTGCATGTATAAACTATATGATTTAGAATTTACTCACTGGAATATATTTATTTCTAGACATTATTGAAATTTATTGCATTAATTTGAAATTGAAATCGGAACACATCATGCATGGAACGGATGCAGTGACGTTAAAGTTGCAGTGTTTAACATTTCAAATATATTCCATGTATGGGGAAACTGACAGCACTCTCTTTGATAACTGATAGATCAAATAAATAATAGATCACACTTCGCTCTGTGCGATGCAACAATGCGCCATCAGCGTATATCGCACGAATCACGATAGAGCGTTTAACATTTCTTTGCTAGAAATACTTATTCTAACACTTCATATCATTGAAAATATTAATCTTAGACTAAAGAGAATATCGTATAATTGTATTTAGTTGCTACGAGTGTGGCAAATAGAATACGTTTACTAAAAATAGAACAAAGTCGAGTCAAAGGATGGTGGTATATTCAAAAATAACCGTTCGATATAATTAGCTTGACAAACTATTTACGTTGAAAAACTATTTTTCAAACTTAACATTGATAAAAATGTGATTAAAAATTCATGTGCTTTTGTAATTAAAAATATTACTTTTAATCAACGTTTCGCTGTTTATGCTATCACAAATGCTGGCTGAATTAAAATTAATCGAAAAGTATAACATTTGTGTTTCTGTAACCGATATATATAGAATCTTGATATTTAAATTTTACATTCAATTGAACAAAACCTCCTTATAGAATTTAAATTATATTATTATAGATTGTAAATTTTTAGTTAATTGTCTCGTGTCTCTCTTTCCAGGGTGATAGAGAAGTGTTAAAAAATTTTTTTGTTAAGGATCTTGGAAAGTGGATTTTTTCACATAGAATTGTTCAAAATCATGTATCATCATCATCATCTTTTACACGTAACATTCAACTTTGAGGTAATTATTATTTCCATAGTTAGTGAATAGAAAAACACTCTGCGATGAACTTGGTGAAAGTTTCATAGATTATAACCTATCGTTTTGGTACCAGAAGGGACTTTTAGATTTTGTAAGCGATTGTTGAAGTAATCTCCTAGTTTCAGACTCGCTACCAGTGTATGGCCAGATTAATGTATTCGTATTGTTCGTTAGTCGTGTTAGTGCGATTCGTGCATTGTAAATACACAAATCGCACACGCACACATGCACATGACCGTTATTTATATTTAAGACTCAGAGGTCGACCCGTGTGGTCGACGTAATATGGGGACAAGTACAAAAATTCTCGCATTCAATTATATCTTATAACTTACTTCATAGCTTATTAAACAATTTACTACGTACAGTGTCAGTGAAATTGATCTGAAAGAAAACGAAAATTTTTTTAATTATCATAATATAAATAAGTAAATTAGTATGTAGGTAGGCATTAAAATAGGTAAATAATTTAAATTGAACATAAGGTAGGAAGGTCCATCATAACCACAATTATGTTATTTTAACTGTGGAAATAAACTGTTATTTACTATTTTCGTGGAATGTGATATTATAAATTAAAAGTATAATGTTAGCGTTGAAAAGAGCATCTCAATTACATTAAAGTCGAATGTATGAAGTAATTACAAGTTGTGGACGGCAGGTGGTCGAACCGTCTTTATTAGCTAAAATTAAACTTTTTATTGTACTCGCTGTAGGTAATTATATGTGATTCCATATTTAGAATGAGAAAGCGTGTTGAATTTTAGTTATTTGCTTAGTTATAATGCTTACGCAAAAATACAATTGAAGAATTTTCGCCTCTAAGGTTTTTGTAACTAATATATAACATTTAATTATAATGTATTCATTGAAAACTAAATTGATATCGATAGTGATAACAATAATTGTTTTATATATTTCACTTCGACTTTTACAAAGTGATAAAAATTCTGAAAGTCGCCTGTGGTAAATCTTATGTACCTACTTAATTAGTAAATCTACGATTACAAAATACAAATAATTGTTGCTAGACATAAAATGTTATTAAAAATAAAGTACATTAAGAGAAAACAGTTGACGTCTGAAAATCGTATAATTACATCGCTTAAATAATTGAATAATGTATTGTTATTTTTACTTATTGCTGAATCAGAATTGGAACAGGAAATTAAAAAGGCGAACAAAAGGGAATCTTAGCCGTTATAAATTAATACATTGTAGTAACCTGATCGTATATTAGCTCACGAGTTATAACGAATCAGAGCAGATTGGATTACACCCAGCAATAAATAAAGACTCTAAAATAATGTTTTATATGTAAATACGGGGTATTGTTGCAATAACGAGCCTTGCTAAATCACAATATGAGGTTGATTTATATCTCAACGGTCCGCTTACCGCTTTCATGGGAGGGCCATAAAAATTCAACCAAAAAGCAGCCGGTGTACGAAACTTTACTTCGCATATAATTTATGCGAAAACTCACCAAAAACAACCGTATTTTTATTGAGATTGGGAGCAAATTTACGTGCGGGTATGCAGTGTCTACGTGGCGAGGTGTCCAATCCTTAATTGATCACTTAACGGCCGCGGCGTAAAGGAACGCGTAATTCAAGAGAGTTCAGCGCGTAACGCGTAATCTGAGACGAAGGAAGGCCGTAAAGCTCAAAACGATTTTGACTCATTACGCATAGTCGGTATTAAATCAGTTATTATTCCCGATTTTATTGCACAGTTAAGTTGTGTTCGATTTATAAGAACGTGTCGGTATACGCAGGCTATTTTTACAGTGGCTTTCATCGATAGCTATTTGAATTGGGAAGTAGATACATTGTTGGTTTTGGAAGTTGTTTAAAATTAAGGAATACTGTTTTTATTTTTGTATATCGATGTTTCATATAATTCTTCATACGCGATATAATTTATTTTATAGATATACATGTTAATAATTAATTAACATATTCTAATATGGAAATTAATGACACTGATTATTTTAGAAATAAATCATGGAAATGTGAACCGTTAAAAATCAGTAAGAAAATAGGGTAATTGAAGGAAAAGAAAATTGTCGGCATTTAGAAAAGTTTTTAGCATAACCGATAATGCCTAAGTAAGTAATGCCTAACATCGTAAATATTGGTACGATTCATGTGTGCATCTCCTTAATTTTAAGTGTAAAGGTATGCTGGGAAAGCGATATGTCCTATGAGGAGCATTCATTGTCCACATTTATGCAAAAAAAGAACCACTCGATAAATTTTCTTTTTTTGGGTTTATTCAAGAACTCTTACCTAAATATGGTCTATTTCATGGTCAATCATCTATGGTAATTTTTTTATAAATTGTTTTGGAATTAAAAAAAAAAGTGGTTCTTTTTGGTTTAAGAAAAAGATCATATTTAGACAAGAATTCTTGAATAAACCCAAACAAAAAAAAATTGTCGAGTGGTTCCATTTTGCATATATACGGACAAATAATAAGCGTCTTCTGGTCGATGTGCACAAGAAGCACATAGGTATAAGCTCGCCGTTGTCTATCTCAAGCGCAATACTAATTAGTCCTACCCCGTGAGTGCAAAACTAACAGCCTTGTGACAAAATAAGCGAGCTGGTTACATCGCCGCGCGCGCATTACGCAACAATAACGCTTTGGGTTCCGGAGCACCAAGCTAATCATATTAACGAACTAATCCCGCGCCACTACGCTGAGGAAATTCATTAATATCCTGCCTAGTGGCGAACAGATGAAAAAGTAGTGTGGAGGCGGGTAGGCCAGGTAGGTCAGATGATTCGGCTTTTTTATTTTATGGATTATTTCATGACTCCGTCATCGTGAATAACTATAAGGGAATCGAGCCTTTCCTTTCGAAAATACAAAATAATATTATTTTACTTAAAACTTTCTTTTTTCTAACTTGTTAATAACAGAATAAATATTTTAATTTGACTACATTTATAAACCTTCGATTTGCGGGTTGAGAATGTACTGTAGAACCGCCACCTAACGCAGTTTTAATTGATCAAATCAATTCGCATTTTATTGTATTACAATATAATCTTCGTTGTATCCGTAATTCAATAACGAAACGCGATACGAACAGTACAATTTATGATATCTATAACATGGACTGCGAATTTAATTCCACTGCACTTAATTTTATTACGTGGTAACACGGACGCCTGTCAAATAACAGACAGCAGATACATCACTCGAATGTAATTATTATACAGTTTCGACGATTGTACACATACAAAAAATTGTAGGTATGTTAAACAATCCGGGGGAACGGATCGTTGAAAATATTTTTACATATTTATGGCGTGGATTTGCATACTTCACTCACTTTATTAGCTTTAATTACATACACTACAGATTCCGTACTCGAACAGATTCCCTCCACTGAAATCGTCATTCTTGGCGATTTTAACGCTCATCACGCCGAATGGCTTGGATCACGTACAACCGATCACGCAGGGAGGTCTGTTCACGATTTCGCTCTTGCCTATGGGTTGACACAGTTGGTTTCCTCGCCTACGAGGGTTCCTGACGTGGAAGACCATCAGCCTTCACTGTTGGACCTTCTGCTGACCTCCCATTCGGATGGCTACGAGGTGAACGTCGATGCTCCCATCGGCTCTTCCGATCATTGCCTAGTCCGGAGCTCAGTGCCGGTAACACTCACCCAAAAGCCGCGCTATGCTGGCAGCCGTCGTGTGTGGCACTACAGGTCAGCAGAAGGTCCAACAGTGAAGGCTGATGGTCTTCCACGTCAGGAACCCTCGTAGGCGAGGAAACCAACTGTGTCAAACCATAGGTAAGAGCGAAATCGTGAACAGACCTCCCTGCGTGATCGGTTGTACGTGATCCAAGCCATTCGGCGTGATGAGCGTTAAAATCGCCAAGAATGACGATTTCAGTGGAGGGAAGATTCCCTCCATTGAACAGATGTTCAAGTACGGAATCTGTAGCCAACTGTATGTGCTCAACGAGTCGGTCAGTTTCGGTGTTACCGCTATGGGACCTATAGAGACACGCATAGACGCGGGGATGGTCATCGCAATCTACACGTATCCACACAGTGGATAGGTTCTGACCTTCAAGAACGTCCAAGCGACGAAAGCAAATATCTTCCCTGACATAAACGCATACCCCAGCGCGAGACAAGAAGTGATGCTCAAGGTGGTAGCCAGGGTATCGTAGGTATGAGATGTCGGGCGGTTCAGATATTTGCGTTTCAGTCAAAAGGAACAAGGCCGGCCTAGCCGTTTCTAGGTGTTGGTGAACGGCGTTTAGGTTTGAATGAAGCCCCCTAATATTTGAAAAGTCCACTCCTAGAGTGGTCGGAGCTGACGAGGACAGCCTATTTCTAATACCTTGAACGACTTTGAGCGGGAATAGGTGATTAGAAGGGATGAATATGAAAAGGGTAGGGTTTGGAAAAGGATAAGGAAAGGGTCTGTTTGTTTGTGCACGCTAATCTCAGAAACGGGTTATCCTATCTAGATGGGGTTTTAATAATATATTTTGGTAAGCTTCACTTAACATTTATTGATTAATTCATGTCAATAGGTTGATAAATAAAAAAGTTATGGCAATTTCAAGATCACGTTGAACTTGCTGAACGTTTGTTGGCGCGGGCTAGGCATTTTCAAAAATGCTGCCCAAAGTCACTTTTCTACGCGGGCGAAGTCGTGGGCACAGCTAGTTTCTTTAATATAATACTAAGCTAAGGAAAGCAATATCCGCTTTTCCGAACTATTAAAAACCATTTCTAAACATTACTCATTCACAGCCTTGAACACCTGTAAATCAATACTATCGTTTCAATATTTCATTACTTGGTATACAAATATCACCTCTATTATAATGACATTAGACGCCCTAGTTTATTTAAGGGCATTTAACCGTTAGACTGTTTTGGTCTTTAAGCCTTCTTGCTAAAGACTATTTTCCTTTGTACAATTATCAGGATTTGCATAAAAACTCACACGTGGGGTGTTCAATGTAAGCGATTAGTACCTATTAAATAATTCAGCAATTTGCTCGCCTGTCATTATTATCGCGTCTAGATTGTTTCCTGTTTTTGCTCGGTTTTTTTGTATCAATGTTGTACGTCATAAGTCATAATAGCTCATAAGAAATAGTGTATTTAATTGCTCGTATGGTCAATTAAATAGCGACTAATAGTTATTTCGTTTTTTGTCCTTTAAATCGTAATAATTACCTACCACCTGTGGAGTGGGTCTTATTATTGTTACTAACTTCTACCTTTAAAATTATGCTTATGGAATCCTTCTAGGGTAGGAAAATAACACATTATTATCTTGGTTCACTCATAATACTTCGGTTACAAATTAAATTTATATAAAAATTGTTTAATGATTAAACTAAAGAAACAGTATTTTGTGCAGTTTTGCTATCGTTCTAATTGCCAAATACTGAATAGTAAAAAATATTTGTATATTCACAGTAACTTATATACGGAGGTATATGAAGTATGGATTAATTAGAGGGTAGAAGTGAATGAGGCGGGAGGGTATGGCGTTGGCAAGAGGCCAGCGTCACGTCTTGAATTCTGGAAATACTTCCTCAAGTTGCTAGAACTTTCTAGAAATATTCTCTGAAAAATTATACAATTTTTAATTCTGAATATTTATTTTTAAGTCCCTTAAGCTAAAAGTACGCACGAAGTGTCAATGTTCTCACAAAATCGCTGACGTCACTGAGTCAAAAAACCATTTAATTAAGCGGGTTCAAATGTTCAAAATTACTGAATCAAAATAAGTTTTTGCTATTACAAAAGACAATTTAACGTCTTATTTAACAAGACGCAAGAAAGTTATTTCTTGCGGCGTTTATTATTAAATTATTTATTTGTTATTTTGATGAATAGTTTAATTAATTTTGTTGACGTCATAGTTTGTTACTTGCCATTGTGACTTATTCTTCTAACGCGACGTCACTTATCAATTACAATTAATTCCAACGAAATTGTTAAACGCAAAACATACCTTTCTAACCTTTTTATTTTAAAAGAGCAACAATCGAAGTTTCTTGCCGGTTCTCGTCTTTAGATGTTGCCTTCCGAACCGGTGGAATTTTTTTTTGTAATACCATGATGATTTTAAAGTCGTAATGTCTTAATATAATAATAAACTATATTTCATTGCCAAAAGTTTACAAGGCTTCAGATGATAATATGCTATTATGGAGACAAAATCTTCGAAAGATGTCACGACTGATCCCTAACTAGATTATTAACACATATATCTTTGTCTTCGACTTTGTACTTAATATAACTTTACACATCTGATTGTTGTGTGCGCTAAACGCTGTCCTGACTTAAATTAAAGGCTTCCTGAAATACAGCAACATATACATTTTTAGGGATACAAATTCACAAACTAGAAAACCTTTGAAATATTTACGGTCGTTTAATCATAGCTTCTCGCTTTTCGGAACTTGCAAAGTCGGTTTACGAACGCTTTGAATTGTAACGTCGAGTTCTGAATGTTAGAACAGTTTTGATTATACTCACTTGTGTTTTGAGGCTCTTAAAATAAATTTATTTCTATGAAATATAGTTTTTCTAGTATGTAGTATATTTGAAAGAAAAACGATTTTGAAGAAATACGACAAATAAGAAGCTACATTATTTATATGTGAGTTTCATTTCATCCATTTAATAATTAAGAATGAAATTGGGTTTTAAACAATAGAAAAAGAAGGCTTGCACACAACATACCTCTCTATACTAATGCACAATATCTAAGAAATGATGATATAATCATACGAAGCTATCGTACATTTTCAAATGGCTTGTAACTAGATCCAGCTTGAAAGCACAATGAGGTGAAAGCGATGGCCACGCAACAGGTCAGCTAGATTGAGACCTAAATGCCCTGAGTTATGGCTACCGAGGACAATTGTACTATGCTTATGTAATCTATGCAAATTGCTGCTTGCAACTTTTAGGTA
>JADANM010005835.1:5123739-5164741 GCA_026213755.1 Eurema hecabe
TGGCACCGGTTCTTACGCGACTTTTCCGGCTCTCCTACTTCACAGGCGTTGTCCCGAAATCTTGGAAGACAGCTCTTGTCCATCCGATCCCTAAAAAGGGTGATCGCTCAGATCCGTCCAATTATAGACCTATTGCCATCACCTCCTTGCTCTCCAAAGTAATGGAGTCGGTTATCAACCGCCAGCTCCTTGGGTATCTTGAAGATCACCAGCTGATAAGTGACCGCCAATATGGCTTTCGTCACGGTCGATCGGCTGGTGATCTTTTAGTTTACTTAACTCATAAATGGGCTGCAGCTGTTGAGAGTAAGGGTGAGGCTTTAGCTGTAAGCTTGGACATAGCGAAAGCCTTCGATCGAGTTTGGCACAAAGCGCTTCTCTCGAAGCTTCCTTCCTACGGGCTTCCCGCGAAATTGTGCCAGTGGGTAACCAGTTTTCTTGCGGAGCGATGCATTAAGGTCGTTGTCGACGGATTTTGCTCTGATTCCAAACCCGTGAGTGCTGGTGTCCCTCAAGGCTGCGTCTTGTCTCCCACTCTGTTCCTTCTGCATATCAATGACATCCTGCAATTTGGCAGTATTCATTGCTATGCAGATGACAGTACTGGTGATGCATTATATACCGGCCGACGCACTCTTTCCCGGGATCACGTCACTGAGAGTCGGAACGAACTTGTGTCTCAAATCGAACTCTTGCTTGATAAAGTCTCGACTTGGGGTCGGACTAATTTAGTCGAATTTAACCCCAAGAAGACACAGGTCTGCGCGTTTACCGCGAAGAAAACACCCTTTGTCGTATCCCCTCGGTTTGAGAATACTCCCCTTGGTACCACAGCCAGTATCGGTATTTTGGGCGTCAACATCTCGAGCGATGTTCAATTTCGAGGTCATTTGGAAGGTAAGGCCAAGCTGGCCTCACAAAAGCTCGGCGTGCTCCAGAGAGCAAAACAGTATTTCTCGCCCAAACATCGCCTCATGCTTTACAAAGCGCAAGTGAGGCCACACATGGAATACTGCTCTCATCTCTGGGCCGGAGCCCCTCAGTACCAGCTCCTTCCATTTGACCGCCTTCAACATCGAGCGTCTCGAATGATTGACAGTACCGACCTTACTGATCGGCTTGATTCCCTGGCACTGCGAAGAGATGTCGCGTCTTTAAGCGTTTTCTACCGCATGTATCATGGGGAGTGCTCAGAGGAGTTGTTCGGTTTGATACCTGCCGCTGATTTCCACCACCGCACTGCACGCCACAGGTTACAATACCATCCTCACCACCTTGACAGCTGGCAGTCAAGTACAGTGCGTTTTCGTAGGAACTTTTTGCCACGCACGACCACCTTGTGGAATCAGCTTCCTCATGCAGTGTTCCCGAACAAATACGACTTGGGGACCTTCAAAAAAAGAGCGTACCTATCCTTAAGAGGCCGGCAACACACTCGTGACATCACGAGTGCTCATGGGCGGCGCTGATCACTTTCCATCAGGTGACGCGCCAGTTCGTTTGCCCCCTATTATATAAAAAAAAAAAAAAAAAAAAACATACGAACGTTCTAGAAAATAATACAAAGATTAGTGTAATTAAAATAAAATGAAAGTTGATTGCTGTTAGCGGTGAAATTGCTCATCATTAATAATATATAGGTCATATGCTCCCCGTCACTAAGCAATGTTTTCTTATTCTTAACTTTGAAATTACTTTATTAATATATCCAAAGTAGCGGTATCTCATATTTACGGCCGCGGACCCGTAAGCAACTATGTACTTTAGTGTAATATTAAATAAACTTATTCTCTAATACTATTATATAAAAAGGTTTTAAACTGATCTTTAGTTCTAAAGGACGCGTCCAACTCTTCAGTAGGTTCAAATTAAAGGAATTAAGAACTCACATTATAAAGTCACTTACATAAGTAAACGAAACTCGCAAAGTACGAGTTTTGGTAGTTAAATATAATTTACACAGCCATAGAGAATGTGTTATGACTAGGGGATGCTTAAACTAGTTTCATTTGATACAGCGTGCGTTGTCAGCTTATTAGTAAAATGCAAGCAAATCAAGTTTGGAGTCGGAAAATCGGTTCGAGATAATCGTGCGGCAAATAGGGGAAATTGTACTCATTAAATTTTTACGTACCTATTATATAAAGGCGACTCAATAAAAGAATGGTATTCAATAGCAGTTTTTGTTCTTTATAATATGTATTACTGAGATGAGCGTTGAAACCTCTTCAAACAAACATCTTGTCGTTGTCTTAGAAGGAAAATAAACATTGGTGGAAGAAAAATTCATACAGTCACTTAAGTAATTATAGAACATTAAAATTATATTACTATCTTTATCTCGGATGACTTAACTCACTAGAAATGTGTTTTTAACGTCATAAATATACTGGGAATTTTACATATTTAAAAAGAAACGCTTCTCTAAAATGAACTAATTACTACTATTATGATTTGTGATCGAATTAAATAAAAAATCTAAAACGCTAATAACTCACTTTAAATATCATTACAATAATTATGGTATACATTAGCCATGGTCATTGTTACATGGCTTATATTATCTGTGGAACATACTGGGGTAAGCAATACGTATTTTGACGGAGTTCGATCGAGTCAATTATTGCATGACAAGTTACAACTGATAGTAGGTAACTATCGAGCTTTGGAAAGATATAGTGCTATTTGCTTATTTCGGCTTCTACTTTTCATTAGAGCTGACAAACGTCACTTAGTCAGTGTGCGAAAGAGATAACGTACTGTGATGAAGTAAATTGGCTGATGCTCTCTTTCTAAGGATCGACGAGCTATATTTCTCATCAGGTACTGTACCACACCTACCCGAATTATATTTATTTGCACCACACATCCCGTAATGAATAATTAGTTAATACAATATATCCATCAACGGAATACATTAGAGTGATTAAACATAGGTATCTATTACATGTTTATATTACCTGTAATATTAATGCCATAACTTGATGAAGCGTCACGACTTACATTTTATTTGTGAATTAGTCATAGAAGCGGGTGATTCGATTTTTAATGTGACGTCAAAGTATTAAAATTTAGCACGTTAAATTAATAATTACTTATGATTAGTGCCTTATAAAAGTCCCAGTAATGCTATGCCATATAGGACTTCAAATCATTCGTAGTTAAATAGTCTGTTTACAAACTCAAATACCTCGCGACGTGCAATCATTGTAAAAAATTTAAAGTACATCAATTTCCCTACAAAGTCCGCAAGTGCTGTTAGCTGGCGCCACGACACAAAAACAGCTAACCTTATTAGATATTCAGGAATTACAAGATATTTAACAACGTATACGCGATAAAACATCGATCGTATTAACGTTGCTAATTCCTCGGGTTTTTATGGTGTGTAGTGTTTTGTTTAACGAATTCTTAGTAGCAAAATTGTAATAGTTGAAATACGTTGTAATCGCAAGTGGTAACATTCTCCCCATTCGTTAGGGCTGTACAATGCCGAGCCTTCTATACAGTTCACTTATAAATGAAATAGCTCATTGTTGTCATTAAGAAATTGCAACGACGTAGTGCCTCGTTCATTGATCATAGTGATATCCATTATTATAACAAATACTCGATTTTTTGATAATACCAAATGTATGACTATAAAAAAGGTCTATTGACCATGAAGTACACTGTTAAAAAATATTTTAGTAAAGCTCGTCGTTAAATATCTTACTTACTTACACAAGATGCTTTTAAGTAGGTAAATGTATTTATATTTTTCAAGATTGCGTTCTTAAGTTTCTGCAAACTTTTGCAAAAACCAACAATTTAATATATCATAAGTTGATGTCAATTATCATTATTTTCCCATTCTTATTATAAAATAATAAAAACCCAAAGATATGCGTAATTGTACCTACTATTAAAAATTAATGTGTATTACTACAAATGCTGTTTGTGTCCTATAATAATAAGTCGTCCATTAGCGCACCGTATTATCTTCTTAAAAGCCTGTATCCACAACAGGTAGAAAGAATAGCAGGATAATGTTTAATTTAAATGTTCAATTTTATGAATGGCGTTAAACAAAGATACGCATTGCAAGGACGTTCTTAATCTACCTCTTATCCTCATTATCTGCATTGGAATCGTAAAGAAATGTTTTTATTATATTTAACATTTTAACAATTGAGTTATCACAATTCACGCGATGACGAGATGAAACTGAAAGTACTGTTTGAAATAATTGAGGAAATATTTTAACGAGTCATTTGATATATATTAGTTAGTGATTAAGCAAGTAACGCCGCGGACGTAGTTGAGAACTAATATTTAAGTATATTATTATATATTTATTTAATTATATTACACATTATATTTGACGGCCATACGACGCATTTGTATTAATCATAAAATATAACAAATTTTAATTACACGATTTTTATACATGAGCAATTAAGTTGTAATATCGCTAATCACGTTTTGTACAAAAATTTATCGTAAAAACCTTGTAGCTCGCTATCGTACAGTATTTATATGATTAATGAGCGTTTAAAACGGAACTTGAGGAGCGATTTTTATACAAATAAATTTGATTGTGTAAGCGAAAACCGGCAGCCCTGTAGAGGGGAATGAAAGCCGCTATCGCATACTAGAAGATATTATCATAATGATTATTAACATGTGAGCCCCGGTGCCAGGCACGGGCGCGCGCCCTAGATATGTTTGACATCAGTCAGTTATTTTAATACAGGCAATTAAAGGTTCCTACTGGATCGCGTACCATCGCAAACTTTTCGATTAGTCTGTGGTTGTCTTTAAGTGGATTTTAAATTGGTAGAGAATCGAGGCCCGTTCTCGAATGTGCGAAATGTGATGACTACCGCCTATCGACTAGCTGGCAGGTTTTAGTTTGTCGGCGGCGACTTGCGTACACGTCATCAAAGATTGTCATATTGAAGACAAAAACCCTTGGAATTATATTTCTTAACGTTCGCAGGACGGTGACCCTTCTCATGTATAAGTATTGTAATGGTTAAGTTGTTATGTAATTGCAATTGAATCTCAGAGTTTCTTGTCGTTTCTTCTGCACAAACTGCCTTTCGATCCGGCGGTAAATGTTTTGTACCTAATAGTATGACGATTCAAAAGTGTTATATGTTTGACTTTGGCTTAGAATGAAACTCCAATGGCCAAATGGGAACTAGCTTTAATGAGAGGTGTGGCGTATTAACGAATATTCATTGTTCTTATTCAGAAATGTGAAGTGAGTAAGGAAGTTCACGATAGCTAAGTCAATTACAGCGTCCGCGTCCGGGCGGGCGCTCCGAGGTATATTTAAACCCTGTTTGCATTCCAAATATTCTTTCATAAAGTTTTCGTACACGATGTTTATATAACTACATCTTAGTGTTTCTTCTATACCAATTTTCTTGGTTATAACGTTAAGGTTTTCAAAAGTTATTATATTTTATTTCCCTACAACCTGTCGAGCGGTATTTAATGTGAGTACAGTGTATCCCGCGGGATTGCTCGCTCAGAGCAAACGCCCCCACAAAACAGCTGTTGTTCTTCTTACATTGTACAACATTTTCCTCATTAAAGCGAATGTTCGGAAATTTATGAAATGTTTCTTTTACTATTGTCAAGTGAAACATTCTATGAAATTTATAAGCAACTATTTACATTAAAAATACACATAACGAATAACGTGTTTAAAAGACTAAAACGTAACACAATGGAAATTTTTTATAGAATAATAAGGCCGCTACAATTGTTAAATACGCTGTAAACAGTTTCACGCGAGAAAATTAATAATAATTATTTCCAGCAGCTTATGATTATATTAATCGATTATAATAATTTATATAAGATAATCAAAGGGAGCGGAATTATTTTCCACGGTTGAATTGCATTGTTTTCTTTTTTTCTTTTAATTTCTTCTTTATAATTATAATCAGTAACTGTTAGCATTGTTCGTTTTATGTTAATGCTGGTATTAATATTTATCTTGGCAATAATGTAATATATTAATTAAAAAGTAGAAACACCACGGTGGTTAGGTTTTTTATCATCTATATGGCAAGTATTTTTCGCAAGCAGACCATAACATTTTTAGACCCGCGAATTTCACCCGCGTTAAACTTGTAGGTACTCTTTTTAACCGACTTCAGAAAAAGGAGGAGGTTTCTTTTTATCAGACATACGTAATTATTATTTCTAGGAATAATGACGTAACCTGATGGTAAAAATCAGGTTATTAAATTCATAGATAGCCCCATACAGCATCACAAACTATTCCTTATTATAATATAACTATAAACACACATTTGAAAAAAGTATTGTGTCTAAATTTCTAAACGCAAATATTGTTATAGAAGTACTTATACAGGCGATTTAAATAATCTCTAAAATAACCCGCAAAATAGCCCTTCGTTCTTACATTAAACCGTAACATTGTAGGTTAAATGTCATATCGGCGATAATATGTGTATTGTTTGTCTTATTCTAAATATATAATGCACCTTGAGCAAGCCAAGACATACCGTTGTACTGATGCATCTATATCGTAATGTCATATCCAGCTGGAACCACCCTACTAAGGCGATCGAAACAAAAACACATAATACAAACGTCATCTGGCTGTCCCTTTTTCTACATAATTGTAATTTATACGGCAATCAAGCAATTACTTTAAAGTTCCACATTTCGATATTACTCATTAATAATTAATTAATTATCATAGCAATAAAAACAAAACAATATTCATACGAACCATAAACGATTACTTACAATATCTGAAATATATATGTCAACATTATCTAGTTTTTTTATTGCTCTAGTGATAAATCCATACTAATTTTATAAATGCGAAAGTAACTCTGTCTGTCCGTCTGTCTTTCCATCACGCTAAAACTACTGAACCGATTAGAACGAAATTTGGTACGCAGATGGTCTAGAGCCTGAGAAAGAACGTAGGTTACTTTTTAACTGGAAAAAAGGGTTAAAAGGAGGGAAAAGGGGGGTGGCAAAGTTTATATGAAAGTCCACGCGGACGGAGTCGCTGGCAGCAGCTAGTTAATTATAAATGATCCGGTATTTATATTTCTACTAAAGAGACAAGATAATTAGTCGTAGTAATTATATTGTTATTATTGGTTCTAACGCAATTATTTTATACATTAGAAACGTAATGTCTTCATGTCAATCGACGTAATAAATCTGAATTAATGCAGGCAAAATGGAAATACTCAAATTTTATTTCAACTGACTGGGTTCATAACCGAAAAGTAAAATACATGTAACTAAAATGATATATACCGTAATATCGTCTTAATTCCCCAGTAAGCTATAATTGAAAGCATAGACTGTGGATGTTTGTGTATGGCATGAGGCCGGTGAGCTGTGAGCTCCGGCTAGGTAAGCATGCATTTTAAATGTCAAAGTCGCCAGTGTTATCGCGGCAAGTCTCTTCGTCGTGGCTGACGTCACCGCGTTAATATTCATATAGAAAATATTAGGCGGGAGGCAGGGGCGCGGGCGGGCGGCGGGTGGCGGGAGGCGGGCGGGCGCGATCGGCCCTTCGCTCCGGTGTCCACTCCAACACGCCCGCGCCTTTAATGAACTTTACGTCGCCGTCCCGAACAGGAGTACACTTCTTTGCCAGCGCTGCTATCGTTAGTCCGAACAAAGCCATGTGTGAAGTCGCTCGGAAAGGGTGAACGCGAGTTGCCACTTTGCTTATACTTATTGTTTTCGCTTTTTGCAAAGTCAAATGGGCCGGGTTAATGTTTGACGCGTGAACGCAATTTTCTTAGCACTTTTGTATTGCATTGCAGGAATGGTATTTGTAGGCGTGTACACTTTAAGTACTATACACGTTGAAATACGAGTGCGAATGCTTTTGTACAGCTTTACATATTTCCATTGAACGTCTACGAAATATATATATTATATACTTATGAATACTTAGATATTATTACCCAATATTATAGTTATTAATAGTGACCAAAGAGCTCAAGTAATGTTAGAGTAAAACATATTACTTGTTTTTAAATAAAATAGAATATACTTATATAAAATAGCAACGTAAAGGAATAATGCTAATTAGGTCCCAAGACTCTTTCTACTATTGCCTACTCTAATAATTGTACCGTTATAGACTCCACAAAAAGCATATCAATGATTAATTACAAACGCCGAGACTGAGTACATTTTAATAACACGAAAGTTCATCAAAAAACTAGCGTATTCAAATGGTTAAAAATTCACGTGTTGAAAATTTTTAATGGACCCCAATTTCTAGATAAAAAGTCTTGTTCGAAGTTCGCCTGACAGAGGCTTCCTTTGTTAACGAAATATTGAAAGCTAGGTATAAATGTGAATAAATGAACAGTGAATTTTTAAGTTCACTTCAATAATAGATGCTGTTACTTACAAAAATGTACCTGACACTAAATATAGGGGACATAAATTCGTCGCTGGGTGGTTTGAGTCGTTTTTGGCGCTGCACTAAGGCTCCTAATGGAACTCGCACGCTTGGAGCGTAATTTTTGACCCAAAGGTTTTAATTACTTCAGCCGTGTGCCATCGCAAATTATGTTAGTCATCGAAGCTTTTTGCGCGCAACATGAAAAATAATCTTTGCTTATTTATAAGGCGGGTGTTTTCTGAATATAAAAAGGAATTTCGAGACTACGCGGAGATTTTTTCGAACCGTTTAGTACTCTTTATTGATAATATGTATATATACATGAAACATTATGAAAAAGACACAAACGTGAAGTCTACTAATAGCCTTGAGTACAAGGGTATTTACGACGTATAACAAGATTCGCATACGACTGAAGACAGTCAAAGAAGCTCGCAGGTAGCGGTAACACGAGTACGCTAGTTGAGGTATTAAAAACTTAAAGCGACACTATTATAGCGACAACCCAGGGCCCAGACATCTATTTGTATTCTAAGTGTGAATCATCGCGTAACAGTACACGCTTTCACACACACACTGAAGCTAACGGATACCGAAAATCAGTTATGGCGCAGTTGCAAAATGATGAATCAACAATTTTGTTAGTAGCCTTGCAGTGCGCCGGCTTGGGGTGGGGCGCTTGTTAGATCGATTCCTACCACTAATATTATTCTCTAGTAATTAGAAATCCACGTTTGGTTCGACTTATAATTTGATGAATTTCGCCCGATTCCTGCTCGAGAGTGAAATAGTACGCTATTTAGCAATTATATTATAAGCGAGCGAAATGAAAACGATGAGTAATCCTATTTGTCCGTGAAAGATAAACGAAATAGATTGTCAACCGAGCTCTACAAACAGAGATCTATACAAATATACTCGATACAATTTAAAAGGGAAGATATAACATTTTCTGTTATTTAGGACAGTTGTTTTTCTTTTTTGAGAAAGAAAATTCTTTGTTTTGACGAGTGTTTTTAAAATTGTTTTAAGGAGTTCTGTTTGTTTTAGAATCTATAATAAAAATAGAAAACAAAAATGTATTGAATAAAATGGTATTAGACGTTGAATTTTAAATGTTTTTAATCGTTTCTGGTTAGTAGAAACGTTGGCATTATAGAATAAAAGCGGTATCTTTCATATCATTGCTGGGTCTTCGCAACGCAATGCAATAAACAAGAAGGTATTTTTGAAGTAACAAGATCAAAATCTTGAAAACCAACAATTTCATCAACATAATATACCTGTCATTTGTAAGTTCTTTATTGTTGAATACGAGTGGTTATTAAATTTCGTAGCACGACAAACGTGCATGAGAAATTAAAAAATTCTTGATATTCGTAACATGTTTAGTATGGTAAAGTTTACTAAATATGAAAAGAAGGTTTATACTGCTGTGCTGAAGTTGTCAGTAATTTGAGCTACGTTCATTTAGAACAGCGTATTAATGGATTAGACAATAATTAGATGTGTAATATCGTCGATAAATTAAATTGTGACGCGTGGCCGGTAGGTGAGCGGGCTACACGTAAAATTAACCAATATCGTTTAAAAGGGATTCAAAAGCTTAACGACCCGTCCCGCGTGTCAACACTTTAAGGACTATTTAACAGGTTGAGCTTTCGAAAAATTATAACAATCGTTTTGTTGCTTTGATTTTAATACGTAAGAATTAAGTTAGAATTTAATACGTTAATTTAATTTTGGGTACGTAAGATTGAATATACGAAATATTGAATTTTCACCCCCGATACGCTTATGGAAAACTTAGGGGTCAATGACCGACTCGATTCTTTACCGCAATTCATATAGTTTATCTTATCGAAATAATACAACACTTTCTTGCAGACAACAATACGTAATGTAAGCAATTATACACCTACAGATAAATTAATGAAATGCAGTAATCGCAGCAATAATGATGTTTTTTCATACGTTTCACGTGTTAAAATTCTATAATAGCGTGCTTACGTAACATTTTGTTTTATATAAATGTAATTTAATGACTTCACGGTCCTTACTTTAAATGAGAATTTTATCGAATTGAATGTAAAATTACTTTTTCTTACGTATAATCTTACACAATAAATCAGACTTTATGACGACGTTGGAACGAAATATATATAAAATAGCTTATTATGAAATGTTTTACAAGAAAATAGAGGCTCAAAGATAAACGTTACTACAATGTATTGTTAATTAATGTATTTTAAAACAATTACAGACATGTAATATTGGAAATCGTGTCCGTATTTATTTCAAAGTATCCGCTAAAATTTAAAATACACGTCGTAATAGTAAAGTCATTGTGCATCATTGATTGTTTGTTTTTAATAAAAATGGTAATACACTTTATAGGTGACAAGTCATCGTTTAAAAACCATATAAAAAGAGACTGCACATTAATAAATTTAAAACAATTTTACATAATTAAGATCGGGTTAACGCAGAATCACGTTTTGTATAAATTACCTACTTTAATACAGTTTGCGAACGCAGCATTAACGCAGTCCCGATGACGCTAATGCGTGCGGACTTTAGACACTATCCTTCATGAATGCTCTCTTTTTCAATATAAATGGATTTAAAAGCGAGAGACACGAGAGGGACGGGTTTACGTCAAACAATCAACGCAAGGTAAGCCGGCTTTCCTCTTTCGTGACAAGGAGCCACTTTTGCCTGGGTAATCCACACAAAGAGCGTCCGTAAATCCTCAGCAAGACATTTTCTGTGCTGCGCCAA
Organism: Eurema hecabe; assembly: GCA_026213755.1. Classification (NCBI taxonomy): domain Eukaryota; kingdom Metazoa; phylum Arthropoda; class Insecta; order Lepidoptera; family Pieridae; genus Terias; species Terias hecabe. The sequence continues at coordinate 5,134,934 of JADANM010005835.1, forward strand.
CTTGCCTCTTTGTACGCGCAATCAGCCGGCGGCGTGCTCGGCAATTATTCAAAATACATCAGGCAATATTAGATAGGTAGGCCGGCCGATGCGTTTTGCATTGTGAATTAGTCGGACTTTGTAGAGCAGCGGCTAGGGAGCTGTGTTTATACGCCGTCACCGGCAGATTGCGCCGACCTTCTGCTCGGCGCGCTTGGGACTTGCCACGGCGCTGCATACTTCTCAATCCTAACTCTCTATACACTTCAAATACAATGGACTTCATAAAAGTACCCGAAAGTCGGTTGATATTCCTTAAGCGCAAAGGTACTTCGTTTTCTAGCTGAAATCTTTTTAAAAAATTACAGCGCTATGTGATGCAACTCTATTCACACAATCCTTTGTGGACGCCTTAAGTAATTATTTTAGATGGCTGTATGATATGTAGAATGCGGGGAAGTTTTTAGACGAAGAAACAAACGGGGTGTCTCACTCTGTCTTTGCTTCAGATACTCGTACAACAATTGCAGTTATGGCTATTAGTAGCACACGCGTGAATCGTGAACACTATAAAATGTAGTATCGAGGGCGCCAAAACGGCCATTACAATACGAACGATTATTGGGCGAATGTTTAAGTTGAGGCCTCTGTTCGCTCGCATTAGTATTCCCTTTGCGCAGTTTGTAGCCGTGCCGTACATTATTTGTATACACTAAGCATGAAATGTTGCCAAGCAAACGTGTACTATTTGCGTGGAGGTTTAGAAAGCAGACGCGGGAGCGCAGGGGAGCGCCGGGGAGCGCAGGGGAGCGCCGGTGGAGGCTCGCCCCTTTGTGCCTACCGCCCCCAATGCGTGAACGGATGAGGAAAACTCACCCACTCTGAGGTTTCAATATTCCATACCGAATTGCATTCAATTGCAACATTTTTAGACAAATGGAAAAGGAATTCGGTCCCCGCTCGTCCCTTTGACAAAAACTTAAAACGGTTCGATTTGTTTTATATTTGCCTTTGTGGCTGTTTAATTTTCCGTTCAAGAGAGTGGACCCGGTCCAATTTTTCTTCTCGTGATTTCTGAACTAGCGCGGCGCAGGGACAGTCTAATAGATTGCCCGACCGCTCTATCAAAATATTACAAACATTGTGACCATTTTTTCTTTACAACTAAATGGATGCCCGACAAATTAATAATAAGTTTACTTACCCCTTCATTTCAGTATTGAGAAACAAATAATTCATCATTGAAGATATTTTTTTTATTTAAAATAAAAATTAAGGTCTCATTAAAATATTTTTAAAATATGGAGTTTCTATAATTTATCAAAAATAAAATATTTAAAATTCAATATTTGTATAGAAACTACAAAAATACAGTGTGCATTGCGCCTTGAGAATATTAATTATTTTTATCTTTCGTATTTGATTAGAAAATTAATAGCAAGCCAATAATTTATTAATTATTGGGGTGAAAGAATCGGTCTATCGTTAACAATTGTGAATTCAGGCGTATCAATAGAACACCAGCAATAGGAAAACCATTATATATTCATGTAAAAATACTCTTAGTGCTCGGCTTCTTTAACAATTTAGCCAATTATTTTTCGGAACAGTCTTTAAGATTATTTTCTGTATAACAACTCAATTATAAATAAAAAACGAAAGGAGATAAAAACGAAAATTTATTTAAAATTTAATTTTCTTATCTCAATTTTAAATCTATAATTTAAAAAATAACTGTGTAGGTACCTACTTAGGCTGAAAAGGAAATCTTTTAAAAGTAAAGTATAGAAAACAACAAAACTCTTCTTCAATAAAAATAGAATAAAAATTTAAAAAAAAGCTACTGAATATACCCATATAGATTGGAATCAAATTTGATGAATTAAAAGATGCGACGTATCCCGTTATTTTCTAAAAATAAAACGACCTAAGAAAAAGAAACAAAAACTCGTAAATTGATTTAAAAGTATGTATCAAGATTAACAATTTACAAATCTTAATAAGGAAATTCTTGTTAACCTTCAAGCAAATAACACTATTTTGGTTCAGTGCTAATCACGGTATAAATGAACAAACATGCAGTTAGCATCACTAATTGTATTAATCTTACTCGAGATACGCCTTACGAGAAGTTAAATTGATCTTCAAAATGTGAAATAGACTATTAAAATATCATATAAAGATATTATTAATATTTCAATATTAACATAGACATTATATTAACAATAAATCCTTAGTAACGCGTGATATAAAATTTCCATCTCACTTACGGATATCGCAGAGCATTTATGATATAAAATAATATTCATCCTATGCAGTAGCGAGCACGCATTTTTCAAAGCACGGATGATCCGAGCTCAAATCAACCGTGTGAACTCTGGCGTTTGATGCTTATAAAAATCGAATTTACCACTTCAGTTACATTTTATAACTCGTACTTTGTTAGTGAATAACTTTTTGCTAGTTTATTAATGCTGCTTCGAATAAAGCTGTTTAGATATTACCGTTCAAGTTGATTTAAATATTGATTTTAATTATGACCTATATTTCTTTTTAGTAATTACAAGACGCGAGTAAGAAGATGTTCAATTGGTGTTGACGTGTTTTTTCGAATATAACAAAATATTTACTTATAATATGACAATTGTAATCAATTCTTATCAAATATCAAAAAAAAGGCTGAAAAGTCCGGTTACACTGATAGGTAAATTACGGTTACCAAAGGAGTTCTTTTATTATTTCATGTATAAAGCGAGCCCGACAATGGAATTCTTACAACTTAATAATTAAAATTTTTTATCTGTTCATTTTTAATATGAACAGTCGACTGAAGGTGTAAAAATACAGTAGTAAGTCAAAAGTAATTACATTACAATTTAAAGCTATATCTTCCCATAAGCGAATTATTGTTGAATATTCAACGAGAGACGAGTCGCGGATAAGCGCGTATGCATCAAATATTATAATATTAACGCCCTTATTTAAATAGAAATACGGTTTGTTCTCGTCGGAAACAGCCTCATAAAATATGAAACATTCCTCTTAAATGTTTCAGCCTATAAAACGTATAGAGCGCTACGGATACTCAAAATTAAAAGTGTAATACATGCAGGGCTACCGACGACAGACGGCTAAAATTTTAACGAGAAAACGGTCAAAAGTTAATATAAGTTGATATTAAAAGACTAGTTCACGCTCAGCGGCCTGTCGAACGGTAACATCTACGTTTTTAATTTGCCGGTCTCTAGTTAAAAATTCATATCTTTTTTTTAATATCGCGTCCCTAAGTATTTCGGACGAATTATAAAATATTTTATTTTAAGTAAAGTATGCAGGTAAGCTTTTAAGCTGGACGAATTTCATTCAAAGAGCGAAGGGAAAATAGAATTATTAATGTTACCAACTTTATTTTAGGAAATAAAAATGTGTCTTTTTTATTTACTTGCTATGGGAATAGTCAAAGGTCTGAGCTTATGAATTCTGTAATATGAACGCTGTTTCTTTCGGTCGTGTTATAGAAACGTTATTTGTTTATAAAAGGAGCCACTCATTTGAAGAGTACGTGTTCTTGTGTGGCGAGTTTTCATTATCACGTAGATTGTATTAATATTATTGTATTTTATTGTATAACATGTAAACAAAATATAGGAATGTACAGTCAACTAGAAAAGTGTAACCACAGTCAACATTCCAAATTATCTTAACACTAAATTATTTTGTTTGGTTAATTACTAATGATATAATTACTTTGTCCTTTTGACATGGAACCTTTTTTTAGTATATTGTATAGTTTTGATGAATTATAATTTTGAATTTTTTAATCAACTTTTGTATTTGACTGTATGGTATTTGTAAAATCTTGTCTATGTGAATTCGACTTTGGTAAAAATTAATATATATAATTTCCCGCGTCAAATGTTAAAGCGACTGGTCGTTGACATTTGAATATTATAAAGAACAAAAGGAACAAACAATGCCAGCCGAGACAGGCAGAGTCGCAAAATAACATAAGCGAGCTTATGTTTGATTGAACGCATAAGAATGTGGGGTTCGGCTGGCAACACCACGCGTTAGACAGAGAACCTAGATACGCAAAAGAGAGACGCCAATATCGCAATTACCTCGTGAGATTGTTGAATAAATTTACATTCAGTTGATTGAAATAATAATGAAATTGCTACGGCGCACTTCGTAGCTTCGTACGCGATATTTAAATTAATAATAAAATCATAATGTTACACAAATCATACATGTGATACGCCGCCATCTTTTCAGAATATGTTTTTTTCGAGGCGTATTTTGTTTTGTATAATTTAAAAATGATTACGAATTCCCTTTCTTAATATAATAAATGCAAGTTTAATGTTATCACTCGCATGTAAATATTTTCGTTTCTCTTTCTTAAGAGGAGGGAAAATTTAGGTACATATTTCCTTTGCAACATTTAAACTGTCGGTTTCAATTTAAATGTCATTATTAAAAAGCGCGGTAAATTATAATTGGTCAAGCGCTAGTTAAAAACCTGCAATGAGTGTTGCTATCTGTAATGTTGTTTTCATCTAATTTCCCATTTTTTTAAATACCGTAAACTAATAAGATTATATGTTATATTGAGTTAGTTTGCATTATTTATTTATTACATATTAAATTAAAACTCAAATGATTAAGAAACGTCTTGAAAAAATTTGAATTCATTGACAACGAATTCTTTGGAATGACAATATTTTTCTTTCAATTTAAAGTTTATTATTTTACGCATTAAGACACGACGTATATAGTTTTATTAATATTTATTATTTATAAAGCCGCATGAACGTTGTTATACATTTTTATTATATTATAAATTATTAACACCTAAGTCACGCACGTATGCCGCATTATTGAATTGTTAATACATCGAAGTGCTTTTTTGTTCGTGATTTATTATTTTTTATGTTTCGTTTACATTTACAACTAATCACATAGATCGGTGACTTGGTATTAAATGCAACAATTGCAATGCTCGATAAAATGCTTGAAAAGGCAGTTTTTGTTGTTTTCGCTTTAAGCGAACGGAAGAGCGGCTGGGATGCTATTTATTTTGTCTTTGAAATTTTTGAAAACAATTGCGTTGGAAAGAAATGAGGGAAATATTCAGAGATATTTTAATTTTCCACGATGTTGAGGTCAGCTTATGGCAATCATTTAGACCCGAAGAGATGCGATATTTTTCGTAATTAGACGGGATAAATTCATAACTCTTACATTGAAATAATATTCGATTTTCGCTCCATTTATTAAGGCTGATTAAAATAAGCTAAATGAGTAGTAATTATATAGACAGAACAGTGTTCAAAAGCAATTAAGTCAATTGGAAAATAATTTCTTCATTAATTAAACATCCGTCTAGCAGTCGAACAAACGATAAAAATATCATATAAAGCTTAAATATAACATACGCGGATTCGCTACTAATATTGTGTGTAAGTGTCAAATTTCTCACAAATAAACCTTGACCTCGTTTAAGGGTCAATAGTAGCGGACAGATCGGTAACTACTCGAACGGAAAAATCGCTTGACGTAAGGTTAAATCCGCCCAATAAGTATGGTCCTTGAATTACATTAGACAAACAGATGGGAGAGTTCTTCGTAAGGTGGCGGCGAAGCTTCGACCCTGACCTAACCCAAGTGCTGGGCGGGTCACGCGGGGGGAGGTATACTCAGGGCATTCACCTTGAGACGTACGATAGTATAGCGTTGGATTTGTAGGGTTAACGCGTCCCTCGCAATGTTTTGGATCTGTCATTGTATAGGTGTGATAGGCTCCGATACAAACACTGCTGTATATCATTTCCTTTCTTATCACGTACGAGGGAAAAATTGTTCTTATTAGATATTCGTGGTTGGAATGTGGTTAGCGTTCTGTTTTTCTCATGCTTACGCTTCAAAACAAACAAAAGGCTAATATTTCATTCGTTTTTTGGAAGTGAATTTTCGGGGAAATATTGGAAAAGGGGTATCGGGGAAAAATGATAGGAATGCTGTGTCGGCACCCGTCCGTAGCCACGGCACATACCACTAAATTATACTGGTTTTGATTCATTTTTATGTGAAGTTTGCGTTTGTGTATGTCATATCAGATGGTTCAGGAAGTATAAACAAGACCACACCGAATATCTAATTGGGCGTTTTGAGACAATTGCAAAATGTATTCATTCGGGCGTAGGTGTTAAGTAACTGTTCACAAGTTCCAAATGGCACATCAAAGTGATGACCGGCGCGTATAGATTAAGGCCGGGAAGTTGACAAGTAGGACGTCCTATCCAGAACGATAATATCTGCATCCGTTCTCTTAAATCGACCTGACGAGTTTGCTAGTTCCTTATGATGTATTGCTTATAATAATCAAATGTCTTGGCGCTAGCTAGCTAGTCCGTCTAGCGTTGTTTTTTTGTTCAAAATTTTGATCAATCGATGTAGTTATTTCGAAAACAAAACTCACTTGTAAAGCATAATATAATGTTTTATGCGTCAGATAAGTTATAGAAACAATCCATTGTGACTTATTTTAATATCTTTTATTTTATTAAAAAATGTGACTGATTTGCATGCTGTATCCTTTTGTAAGAGAAAACGTACTACGTACGACCACGTTAATGTTTGTATAAAATAATACAGTGAATTTTTGTTCAATAATCCTTTATAAATAATTAAATCTTCTCGTTAGAAATGTCATAAAAAGTACTAGCAATCGGCACATTTATTGAACAACTATTAACATTATAATGTATCGTTCTTGTTAAGAAATCTGTTTTTTGATGTAGTCTTAAGTGAACCATTGCAAACATGGTTGACTACGATTTTGTCTTTAATGGCCATTCGGTTCACGCTCGAGTAACCACTACGGTACCAATAACAACGGTACTCTTTCTTATCGAACAATTAATAATTGATAAGAAATTTTAATACTTACTTTATATTTAGTTAACTTAATTTTCGTAATCCGAAAGCCCAAAACGTTTTTAAGAATAACTTGATTATTGTATTTTTTATACAATGTCCGACTACAAATTCCCTGAATTCATAATGACAATTAAAGTTACCAATCTTACAGTCAATGACCTTAGTAGTCACGATAGGGGCAGACGTTTGAGATGAAATTATTATAACAAAATTATTTGTACCTCAATAAACTATTTAAATTAACCTAAAAACTAAATTTTAAAATCTATGGTTTTAAATAACATAAAATTAGACGTCCTATGGGTTTTGGCGGGAATCGTGCGGCGTCTATATGTAATCTCGATTGAATATTCCTTTTTTGGTGCATTAATGTATGATTGTGATAGTGTGTCATGCAGTAAACTAGCTAATAAGTGTCCAAGAAATGAATAATTTATTTGAGAGCGCTTAGTAGCGCCGTTCCGATTGCTCCAAGATTCATCGAGGTTCTTCGTAAAGTTCACTATCACTTTACGAATGGCAGAAAGAAACGACTAACTGACTCGACTAAAGACGACTTGATGACGATTTTACTTGACTCATATAGACTTTTATCTTGCCCACGTTGCCTCTTATTACATATATTATTATTTACATTGACATTGGCAAAAAGCTAGACGGTAATGCCATAATATAAGAAACCTCAATATAGTCATGTACGTACGAAAGTCATATAGAGTTGGATGCTGGCTAAACATATATATTTGCCATATTCTAACATCCGGTACTCAGAATCTATACTGAGTTTATCAGAAGAAAAATAGTGTTTCATCAAACAACGTTTTGCGGTGTCGTATTATTTTTAAGAATTTCAAAAACTTTTTCTAGTTTAAAAATAATGCTTGAACAAAAAATGTTTTCTGAGATTTTATTTAGTTGAAAGCTTTCTGAATAAAAATAAACTAATCAGGCGTAATAATGTGGTCAATATAAAAACATTATTAACGGTCTGCTACACGATTTAATAGGTTTGTTAATAAATTAAACAATACGATAAAATATCGTATCGCATGAATGATTGGCATACTATTTTTCTTACTCGCTCTATCTTGAGTAATGTGAGAGAGAGATCAGAGGCAAAAACGTATCATAGTATGGTGCGTGACGTGCTTTTCGCACATATATAATATGAATGGCCGCTATCGCAATAATATAAGTTAATTTTATAGAAGTAATACACGCGACTGTGATGCTAACATTTTAAACTTTAGGGTACAAAGTTACTTACAAGCACTAAACTATGCAGACATACTGTGAGAAATATTTAACATATTGTTTGTTCGTTACACTTGTATGTGAAAGCATGTGAGTGAGCCGTTTGAAAACAAAGACTTTAGATATATTGTTCGATAAGAGAGATTTATCTTAACGAAGTAAAGTAATGGCGAAGAAGTAATTTAAACGAAATTATAATTTCATTTATACGATAAATGTTAAATCATTACGATTGTTATATAAAATATGTCCGATGATGAAAACGATTTCATAGTCGGATAAAGGTAAAGTAAGAAAAATATAAATGCTGATGAATTTCTAGTTGGACATTGGGGTCACTTTTCATACGTTCGCAGGTCGTTATGCCAGCGTGTACTGGTTAATCCCACCCACTGAAATAGGCGATTTTAATCTTATTCCTTTAACTTTTAAAGAGTTCCTTTATCAAGGACTGAGGGCTTCGAACAGCTCATTACCATTAGTAGTGTCCATGACATTGACACTTATTATTTAGGTGGGAGGTTACCCACCTTGATGAGTTTAATTATGGTATGCTTAAATGTTGAATAATGTTGAATATTAGTACTCACCATCAATAAAAAGAACATTTCATCAGCGATATGGCCAGTAATAGATACGTTTAGGAATTCAAGGCATAGGAATGTGTGTCTATTTTGTAAACGTAGCGTATAGAATAAGATTAGCGTCTGGCATCTCAATTGCGTTAAACGTTCTGCTCTCAAAGCTAATTCTCGTGGGGTAGGTACATCGCCGTTGACGCTTTCCGTCACCCACCCAAAAAGCACTTTCAGGCGCGTCAAGCGCGCCTCTAGAACGGAAAGGGGAGGGGTTGCCACCCCGGCCGAGTTCGAAAAAAGGCGATGCACTTCGAATTGTTCCTTTTATGTCCACGATCGATCGTTTCGGTGAAGGAGCGAGTTCTATCTGTCCGGCGTGAGCAGGCACTGTTACTTCACACTTGGTAGGCTAATTGGGCACCCCCAGCATTTCGATTAGAAAATAGAAAAGAAAACCGAGATTTTCGGAATTGCACAAGAAGAGTTACCAATGTATCCGGAATGTGCGCTGATAGCGAGATAAGTGTTTCGTGCAAATCGGCAAATTTTAGATCGCACGTTAGGAATTGGACGCCGTTGGATTTACAGCCGAGTCGGAAAAGTATGGTGTGCTTCGTTATTGTAGATCTACGGTTTCTCGTATTGGTAGTTAGTGGAGAATTCAAATAACAGATAACTCTTCTAAGAACTTAATGAAGTCACTTACTTCAAATAAAACATTGTCTGATCTCATGTACTCACGCACCAATTTTCTAGAAATTATGTTGTTCGCGACTTACCTGAAACAAAAATTAAATTAAAATTACTAAATCATACTTAAAATTATGTCATTGCTTCTAAGCTAAGGTAAACTTAAATCGAATAGAAAATCTTTTAAATGAGTGTTCGAGAAATGTGTGGAATTGATTTCATTTCATTTCTTATTTATTTATTCTAGTTTATTAAATGTTTTATAAACATAGAGGTCGAAAACATTACATATTTTGGCCAATCTCAATTTCATCTCTGCGCCAGCATCTGCAGTGTGAGAGGAAAGCAAAAGAATCGAAAACAAAAAATAAAATTACCCATATTGATAGTGGATCTGAACGAGTAGTAGTTAGAAACGGAGAGTAAAAATCTTTTTAATTTTATTTACAAAATCCTCGTCTATATGAAGAAATATGGATAAAAATTTCAACTGGCTGGGAACAAACATCCATATCTATTTTAGTTTAACGAACTATGTTCATCTTTTAAATATAAACATATATCATTATTTCTATTTATTACTTAATAAACTATCTTTAAAGTTAATAATAACTCAATAGCAGCTTATTATATAATATAAACATACAACAGAATAATGTGACAGTAATTCAATAAACTCCGTAATGCACAAAGTCGTCGACAAAAGCCAGTTAATAAAAGTAACCATAAGAGCTTCCTGTATGAACTCTTAATTACTGACTAGTACAAAAACGTGATTATTTCGACGTCGCAAAAACTACAATGCACGCGTGTTTAATCAGTTAGATCTATGTAACCATTCAGTCGAAAGTTTGCGCCGTGTCTTCCCTGCGGCCGGGAGAGGATTGTAATACATTTTCGCAACCATTGTTTCATACCATCTCCTACCTAATTATAACAAATACTATTACGTTATGGAATTGTGAATTTAATTCCGGTATTGTACAAACGCATCGCGGCAGAAATAATGTTTAATGTAATCTTTGTGTGAGCGCACATTTCGATCTATGAATACTTTTTTCTCGGGTATAATGTAGCGTGCGCATTGCTTATAATTTGAATGAAATATTCAAGTGGCCTATACAAAATATTGTAAGTAAATTTACGTTGAATAAAATCGTTTTAAAACACACCTGAATTCAAGCGAATTCACAATATTTACTGCTCGGAGAAGTTATGAAGAAATGCACCGCATTGAAATATAAATGTCTTATGTTTCGTAAATTTTGATTTTAATAATTATTCGTAGGAATTGGGGACGTTGGCACAATTCCTAAGCGAAGATAGCGATGCAAAGCAATTTCATGTGTTATTCATTTTCCAAATATCCGACCAAGCTTGTATTGTTTATGAGATTAAATTATTTTTATTACTTTGAGACATATAAATAATCTTAAAACGTTTTCCATATACGTAATGTTATTCACATTGAAGTTTTAGTAGAATCATGGTGTATAAATAAATGAAAGCCAATCTCATAGAACACATGTTAAATATAAGTTGGGAGGTGTCAAAGTGATAGTCGATGCTCCATTTACGGCAGCTCGCCAACGCCCCGCGCGGTTAATTGCCAAAACAATTAAAGCATTTATCAACCATACGAATTTTAAGTGTCCGATTTTATTCGACGCTCACTGCGTCCACACCCCTAATTATTTTAGCGAGCCCAATTTTCCATTTGTTTTCATCTTCAAATATGCGTTTACATGCCGTGATGACTGATGGGGCGATAGTGTGGAAGTAATTTGCTAATTTAATGACTACATCGCGCAAGTTTGACATAATTTGGTAGGTTTTTGTTGTATGTAGTGCTATGCGTACTACGCTCGTAGCGCGCTACGTCGCGTCGCCTTACGACGTTGTATTACTAAGTTCATTCTCTTCATCATCTTAAAGGTTTTGCTTTATTAAACTTTAATCAACAATTTCATCTATTGAGTGTGATCACGAGCTTCATGTTTTAGACATGAAGTTATATATAGGAATAAATTAGAATAAGTTAAAAGTTAAATATAGAATTATGAAGGTTGTATAACCAAATCATATCATATAAAATTGTAAGCAAAGTACGTATTTGTATCAAAGCACAGCTTATTCAAAAGTTTTTCATAAAACTTTTGTTGACGTTTCAAGAGCAATTTTTCCCATGGGACGTTCGTTACTCAAATATAAGCTAGTTATATTTGATCGATATCAATATGACAAAAAAGTGCACCTTTTTTGAGTGTCGGTGACACGTATCCCGGCCGCGGTCGTACAATTGTGGCTAAAAACTGGGCTTGGATTAAAGCGACTCACCAGTGACGCGTTAATTGCTCCGAGCAATTATTACGCCGGCATCACAGTTAGTTTACTATGAACCGTGTGCCTTTTTTAGTTCAACCAAAATCTGTCCAATGTTTGCTCTTCGATCTATCTATCCAGTTATTAAAACGAAATTCTGAACGTTTACGTCCGGACCGGCGCGTCCAGAAATATTGGATTTTCAATTGCGGTGTATAAAGAGTTTACGGAAAAAAGAAGTGCCTCAGAAAAGATCTCGGGTGAAATTGAGTGCTTCCAGATGCTCCGTTCCGGCTCTTCAGCGGCATTGTGCTCGCTTAAATCTTTTAAGAGCTTAAACAGTCTGCAATAAAATTTATTGTAATATTATTATTGTAGACAACGTTAATGGAGGTTATTCTGCGACTCTATCGTATCTATTCAAGGTGGTTGGGGTGGACTATATCCGAATTATACTCGAATCGTAAGCTCATGCAACTACGTACTGTCTCTTTGAGTTAACACTCATTGCCAGCTCGTATTTCTTTAAAACTTTATAATTGCGTAGAGCCTAATGGGTTGTTTACAATTCTGTGAACATTAATTTTAACACCACTTACACTAACTAGGAAAATGTTCCGATGAAATTGGCAGCCTCTGACGGAGTAGCTAACTATGTTCTTTTATTTACTTTTATGATTTATGATACTTTTTCTCTCATTTCCTATATATAATTTTCTTCACTAATTATAAATAACATTATCGTTAAAAGCTTCAGACGATGTCGTCGACTGAGCACAAATTATATTTTAATATTATAGGTAGGTACAGTATACAAACAAACTATGCTTGTCCATATACTTTAAAAGGACTATATTAAAAGACGAATGCAGTACAATTTATGCTTACGAAGTTAAGAAAGAATATAATTTAACATAATATATCACGTGAAAACTAAATAAGTTATGACCCTCGTAGCATTTATTTCCATTCCAGAGAAGTAATAAAACTGCGCTCATAAATGTATTTTTTCTTATATTTTTATAACTCACTTCACGCATAAAATTCTTGTAATGGCCCTATTTTTGGCAATATTGGTATCGTGAAAACTTTAACGGAGTTATTCCATATTTGCAACATTTCGGCGTTTGTTCAGAATAATTAACTCAATTGATAATTTTAAAGTACTTTTATTAATATCAATACAATATTTTGTAATACTCATAGCCTGTTATCAGATGTTATTATATTTAAAAGCTCTTAAAAGTTAAAAAAATTTACTCTCCCAACTCTATCAAAACTATTTCTATAAAATCTAATTTTCTTTATAAAGTATATTTTAACAGCCGCGTCTCGTTCTAAATAAATACATAAGGTTTATTTAGTGTGAAATTTAAAATTGCCAGAACAAAAGACAAACTCATTCTAACTAGACCTACACAAATTACATTTAAGAATATAAATCTAAAACACATCTTAAGACAGATCACAAAAATGTATATCAACAAGCCAGCATATTGTCCACAAGGACATCGACGGGCGAGCATTGCAATTGAATAAATAGCTTTAATATCACAACTATCGTTTTGTTTACTTTTCGACATTTAAATGATATAATAAATTTACATTATCACCGCCTGCCGACAAAATTGTTTTCGGCCTCGCGCGGCTTATTTCATTAACTCGTTCCATATAATATAGGTGTTTTGTATTGCTCTGAATACCGTCTGCTGGTCGGACTCTACGTGCAATTGTCAGTTTTTTTCAACACGCCATTTTATTTAATGCACGCCTTTAACAGCCAAAATAAGTATGAAATTATTACCTCTTTAATTCCAGTTTTTAAGTTGTCGACTTCAAATTGTTACTATAATTAATTATCTCAATACAGTAATGTGTATACAAGCAAATATTATTAAGAAGAAAATGCTAATTGATTTAAAACCTTAAGTAAAGCATGATTGTTTTTGCTCTTTCATTGGAATTTTTAAGTCGTGGATATTGGATAGATACTAATTTAAACTAGACAAACTATCACATACAAAGCTAATTTTTTAATGTTTGATAAAAAATAGAAATTTAATTGCATTTGCAATTAAACGGCTAACACAGTTAAACCACTAAAAAATCCATAATGTTAGCTACAAATAAAGTGACAAAATCAAAGCGAAACAATGGTAGGAAGAGCGTAGAGCGCGAGGGGCGAAGTGGCCCAGAGTCGGTCCAACATCGCCACCAAATATTGACCGGCGTTCAACACGTTGAATTTCACCTCGAAAAACATTCACAAACAAAATAATTACGCTCCGGCCGAACCGGGACCGAAACACAGACAATATAGTTCACAAATTAGTTTGGCAGCGCAAAAATTTCATTGAATGATTCCGATGGCCGAGCAACGTGATGTATTAATATTTATTGCCTTACAAATTAAAGATAACACGGACATCGCCCGCGGCGTTATTTTGCACCGCGAATTTTTTACTCGAACAATATTCGTATTATTAAAACGGCCGCTAATCGGTAGCGAACCTTTTATTAATGGCTGAAGCCTTTTTTAATTTGTAATAAAAACGGTGCGTTTGCGTCCGGTACGCAGCTTGATCGATACGAAATTATTCTCGATAAATTATGTAGCGTCGAGAGTTTAATTTATTGTACTTTATTTTCAGCGTATATTTGTTTCAATAAAATAAAGTGGGACTTGTCGAAGATTAACGGCTTTAGCGCTTGATATGATATTGTGGAGATATTTGCCAGTTGCCGCTTTTTGGCGTACTTGTCTTTTATTAAACTCACGTATTTAATGTACTTTTAAAAAAACATATGAATTACTTAAATTGTGGAGTAGAAATTACTTGATTTAAACTTAATGCCTATTCAAATACAAAACCAATTAAACCTAGATCTAAATATTTTGTATATAATGATTGACTTACAAACATTTAAATGTCGACTGTAGGTTTGAATCAAGCGCTACGACCACCACAAGATCTGATAACGAAATATACTCAGCGTGCACTGAACACGGATATTGCGGTAATAATATAATTGTTGTCGTAATTAAATGAGGCGTTTAAAGGACGCTTAGGTATCTAATCCTAGTTAAACGGTAAACGCGATTGCGTGTTCGCGCTCCTGACCGCACCAGAGCACAATGACGGTTTAGATTCAAATATAATGATAAATATTACAAATACAGAGGTAATGCTGTCTTTGTTGTGTTTATTACGTTGACAGTTTCAATGAAATGATTTGGAGCCAATAGTTTTTCATTCGTAAACTGGTATGTCAATGTTAGGAAACTGATACATTGATTATGTCGCCTCAAATTGAATCGAATTTAACAAAAGAATATAACTATAAATATTGTATTAAATCTAATTAAGGTAACTTTAAATCAATCCTAGATTTCACACCAAGCTTCAGTTACGATGTTTTCAGAATATCTTTTGAACATTCTAATATTTTTCCGAAGTTTGTAGATTTTAATATGGACATTTGTTTGTAAATAAATCTATTAGATAAGCTAGGTATTACAGCCTCTCTATATATAATCTATAAATCTATAAAAAAACGAGTTGACTCACAATTTCTACATCGACACTGAATGAGTTATTCCGAACGCGACGTGCTTACGGCGAGCCGGCCGAAGCAATCGTACGGTTTACAAACCTTATAAATTACAATTCATAAATGTCGAACGGCTACTTGTATGACATCTCAATCTAAACTCCGGTATAGGCGTTCGGCCTGAATTTATGCACGTCAAGTCGAAAAAAAGTCAGTTGTACTCCCTGATGTAGCGGCGTGTATTTTTTACGTTTGCAACGACGTAACTTTGCTATGCTACGACTGTTGCATTTTTCACAGTTTTGTAGTGCCGGGTTATGTAGTTTATATCTATTCTGGTGCGTTTCGATCGAGAATAACTGCTCAATTTTACTATAACTTTACTTTTCGACGACGAAAGTACTCCAGGCTAGCTATCTTACAAAAATGAGAATATTATTTTTAGTCAACAATCATTCTATTAATTTATCTAAATATTATATTATTGTTTTATATTAGGGTATAGGTACTGTGAATTCGGTTTTTCAAATTGTTCTCGTTTGATAAAAATAAAATATATATTTAAATGAAATTATATATTAAGTTATATGAATAAATAATTAACGTTACTTCAGCTTTAATTCAAAGTAAGATATCAGGTCATTATATTTACCTATATTTAGATGAAAAATGAAATATAAGAACAAAAGTGTGAATCTTAAACATGCGATCGAACATCATATTAAATATAAAAATAAGTGAAACTTACACTTCAATTGCGTAGTTGAATTTATTTGTTCCATTTTAAGCTTAAAAAGGCTTAACGTCCTCACGTTGCAAGGGTCAAATTTAGTTAAGTTGATTGTTGTGAATATTACAATAGCCTCGGAAAAAGTGAGCACCGTTATTGCAAAATCCATATACCATTGAGCGGGAAAACCGAAACGCAATATAAGGACTGGTTTAAAATCGCCCGCTAGGAAAAAATCTCTGTGTCAAAAGTGAATAACAGCTCTTGTAATAACGAATTTTGAAATCCAACTATCGAGTGGCTCGCCTTCCTTTGATAGTGATTGGGTAATCGGCTTATTTCGATGTTCGTAGGCCAACCGATACACCTCTGGTACGGTATTGATGCCTAGATAGCCTTTCATTTATATATTTTAATCACTTTATAATACCTACTGCGGTGAACTGTGTAATTTCTTATTGTACCTAAATACATATATAAAAAATAAACCTCCATACCATAACAACTTGTCGAGATAAAATGTGCCTTATAAAAATGTTTTATTTATGTTAGTAAATTATAAGCCAATATAGATAACAGTCTAAACACGTCAATTGTATTAATACAAATGTAGCTTCGATAAAAGATTAATGCGATACGTCTTACAATAATTATGCTTGATAAGTAAACTAATGGAATAAATGTCTAAGCCGTTTATACTATCTGTGTATCATGACATGTTAACTACAGTCAGTAAGTGCAAGTGTCAAATGTAATTATGCTCCTTTTTCAATCACCCGTAATATAATGTATACTTACCGCGTTATAATCACGTGACAACACTATAATTTATTAAAAAACGCTGGCTATCGTTAATCTGTCATTTGCGATAACCATCTCTATATATTATCGCTAAAGGCAAGTGTAATGTTGTAAAGCGCCAGATGCTAGTGTGTCGTTTCAATATGACATGTATAAAAATACACATACATATCCGGAATCCACGAGTAAATGTCGTAGATCAATTAAAACAGGTCCGACGCGTACGGGACACGAAATTAAAAGCTAAAGTTCGTTACCGCCGAGTTATCGTTTCAATTGAAAGAAACTTGTTACGTCTATGTCGATATGATTCCAATTTCGGAGCGGATCCGTCGCCTTGATTGCTTCACTGTGTACAACTTGATAGATACGTGATTCATTTCTTTTAGTCATCTATTATCTTTTCACAAAATATATTGAAGCGCACTCGTTATAAAATTCGTCGTTTCGTCTCTCGCTTGTGTTCTACTGACTATAGATGTCTTTAGTTTTATCTGCGGGGCCGAGGGATAATATTATTTGGATTTAAATAATCTTGTTTATTTTAATACCTTTTGAAAGAGAGCAATTATTGATAATTTTAAGTTTTTGCAGCAAAATGTAACTGCTGTAACAACTTATACCTATATTGACTTTACTGAGTAATTGCCAAGCGAAGAAAGAATGAATCAACAACAACAACATAATATAATTTTAAATATATTATAATAACAAATGAGTTCGGAGACGGTTAAAGTCATAACAGAATTCTATTAAAAACGTTGTGTACTTGCCAACAAAAATATAATAGTTTAAAATCAACAGCAAGACGCATTGTAGTGAAAATGAGAAATTAAGAAGAAATTAAATTAAAAACTTAGCAGAAACCGGCGAGGATTAATGATTAAACTTCATAATGTCGTATTCCGAAACATTCGCCTCAAAAAAATATTTTCTAAAATAAGGAAATATTAGGAATTTACATTGAATAGGTACATGCAATCTGCTATTTATCTACCTATAGGTTCCACTGTTATACAATCAAGTATATGGTATTTGAACTTTACAATTGAATCCAAACCCTTAGTCATTCTGATACCAAGACATTATATTTATAAGACACATTTTTAACTTTAACAAATGTTGGTTTTACTACGATAGTATCTTATCGTATCGTGTGTCTATCATACTTATCAAGCGGCATACAACATTAAAAGAGTCATCAAATTCAGGGATCTAACAACATATAGTTAGTACAACAGACGCCTGGACTTGGCCGAAGTACATAAAACCTATGCATATTTAAGTTTACGCGCCATATCTAATGCTTTATTCAGATTTACATCGCCAAGTCTCGGCTAGCGGTATCGAGTGTACATAATGTGTATAGAACGATGTAAGGTACACCGCTCTGCCATTCATGTACTCCTGGTACCTCTATGAGAAAACTACGCAGCTTTCCCGTTGACTTTCTTTGAAATTTATCTCAAAACAAACATACAACAACATTACATACATAATTCATGAGAATAATAATATGTTTTATAAAATATATCAAAAAATATACAGCTATTTTATAAACTGTTCTTGGTAATTGTAATTGTTCCTTTTTTATATCCAGTCCCATTTGCGTAATTGTTTTGGCAATAAATATAGAATGCTTATTAAATTCAAACATATTATAATTGTTATCGCATTGATATTTAAGTTGCACCTTGCAGCGAAATTATTAATAAACAGGTGTAAACAAACAAAAGATACTCGCTGAATCGAATATTAAACCAAGGATACACTGTCTATTTTTTTATTTATTCTTAAAAGTATTTATAAGTTTGTGAACTGACTTTACTCTATTAAAGGCTCAAGTTTGTTAAGATGTACTTCTATAACATACTTGCATGTTTATTCTGTATTTTAAAATTCATACAAATTATTATAATTAAGGGGACAATTTACAAAAAAATTGAAAAACAAACTCATTTAATACCTTTTTATAATTTTCATTCAGATTTCTACCTAAATATTTTGGTAGAATTTTCAAGAGTAATCCTTAGATAGGTTTCTTGCTATCCGCGGCTGTTTCTGGCTCTCTTTTCTTACGAAAGGCGAATGGCGCGAATGCGTTCACGGCTTTAATATTAATTGTACACCCGTTATGACATTAATTTAACTTTTTTCAATACAGTATGGAACACGTTCTGCCTACATTGTACTGAATGACCTTTAACGTTATCGTATAATTTATTGATGCGAGCAACTTCCTGTGTAATAAATATTGAACGAAATGTACAAATTGTATTCGAATATATATTTGAGCTTAAATTTCTAGATCTCGTGGTATTTAAATAGTACAGATCGGTATCTGGAGAGCAAGTTTAAATCTCTTTAGAGCCTAATGTTATACTTCCTTAATTTGCCTATCATTATATCAAATACATATACATAGGACACTCTTGTACCTAAAATTATGAAAGTTCAGTCTTTTGTTATTTCACGTTTTACGCCATTATGAAAGACTTATCTAATTCACAGTCAAGTATAGAAAAATGGTCACCCACATTATATTTTCACAAAGTTCAAAGCGGCGTAGGATGGAAAGGAGGCCGTTTAAGAGTTCGTTTCATAATGCAAGCGTCGCGTCAAAGAGATAGAAATTAGCGCTGTAGGCTGCTCTCAAGGCGAGCTGCGTTGCGATCGCAGATTCGGTGAATCCAGGTTTGCAGGCGTGTGGCAGCCGATACATCCGATACACCCGATACACCCGATACCGAGAAAGGGGTATTATCTTGAGAGTGAAGGAGTGTTAGTCGTGATGGCGTGCATTTTGTATGAGGCAGCGCCACGGCAGGGCAGGGCGCGCCAGCGAGCGGGTGCGAGCGAGAGACACGCCCGAGAGGGACGCCCTGTGGATCTACATTTAAAGCGCATTGTAAGCAAGCGCATTATTAATGTATCTATTTTAGTTGTTGGGGAGTAGCGGCGCGCCGGGCTGCCGGCTGCCGGGCTGCCAGGAGCGAACCGACTTATTCATGCTTCATGCATACACCATTCATATTTGATTCCTTTTAATTCCAGGCGTCTTTCGTCAGGGTACTCGTTGGTGACGTTTCATTTAGTGAACACGTGTAGGGAACGCCCGACGCCGCTCTTATATGAATACGTTAATGTACCGAATTCACTGACTTCTATGTTCTTTTAATTTTGTCTACATTTCACTCTTTGTCTATCAAGTATTGTTTTATTCTTATAACCTGTGGTGAATTGAGAGTTTTAGAATTTTTTTGTTCAATTTTAACGTTCATTTTAAAATTGCTCTGAACGATATAACTTCTAATACTGCTCTAAAAACAAACAATAACATTTATGAAAAGTATTTTTTAGGAGAAAAAAAAAATAACGTTACATGTGGCTTATGACAATTTTTTACCTGTATGCGAAATACGGCAAAAGTGCAACCTCTGCCGAACTCTTGCAAATTGAACGTCGGTAGGCAGCCTTTGGCGGATCACTATTGCAAATAGATAGGAGTGCGATATCAAAAAGAAAAACATTTAACAAGTGTACCGCTCAAGGCGGCAAAGTCCTCGCACACAAAGGCTCACACTACACATTTCTCTAAAAAAAACCGCGCGCGAACGCAAACTGCACCCCGAGTGCAATTCAAATGGCTCGACCCGCACCTACGTACATAAGTTATTAAAAAAAGTGTGCCTTTGCCGTAGGTTTTAATAAAAATAGTCGTCTCGCGCAACCCTTTGTCAGAACATCAGAGAAGCTTGTACCATACCTCTATTAATATGAGGCCTGCCTCCAAGACGTGCAGGGACGAATTCACGCATACTATTGACTAGCTCACTAAATATCATTACTATTCTACTACTTCATTATGATATATATCGGTACTGTACCATTTAAACACAGCTTAGTTTCGACGAGTAATACTCAGGTATATATGCCCTATAATCTATGCGCAATGATGTAGACTTAATATTTCTATAAAACAATGAAACAATAAATATATTGAAACATAAAGTAATATTAATGTATATTTATATCTGTTCAGAAAGCAGTTTCTACAAAGAAGAAGCGTTAATGTTTTTTCACTTTCAATTTGTTTAAATACGTTTATATTCGACTGTATCCTACTAGGTACTATTATAAATGTGAAAGTTTGTGAGAATGGGGATGTATGTTTGTTATTCTTTTACGCAAAAACAGCTAGACCGATTTAGTTGAAAGTTGGTATGTAGCTAGGTGATACTCTGAATTAACACAGCATAATTTGCATACTGCTGTATTGTCCGGGAACAACGCATGTAAAACCGCGGGGCATTGCTAGTATATAATAAGTATCCAAAAGAAATAAGAAAACATAAAGGTGCGACTCTGTGCTCGTCACTATTTCTGTGTGACACGAATGAATGGGCCTAACACACAGCTCTGCAACAAGATCCTTTCGTGGAGCCAAAGCGCGATATAGCGACATTTGCACTCACGAGTCGCGCCAAACAAATATTATACTAGTATTCAAACTATTCTGCTTTATAATCGAGTAATTCAATGTTCAATAGCATATTATTCTACTAGCGAACAGCCCTAACTTCGCGCATATATTATGCATCATACTAATATAATAAAGCTGAAGATTTTGTTTGTTTGTTTGAACGTTGTAATCTCAGAATTACTAGTTCGAATTGAAAAATTCTTTTTTTATCGAATAGATCATTTATCGAGGAAGGCTTAAGGCTACATAACATCACGCTGCGATTAATAGGAGCGAAGAAATAATTAAAAAATAAATCGACGGGGATGAAGTCGCGAGCAACAGCTAGTGTATTATACACATAAACCTTCTTCCTGAATCACTCTATCTGATAAGAAAGCCGCACGAAAATCGGTTGCGTATTTTTAAAAATGTAAGCATACATAGGGACAGACAAGAAAGCGACTTTGTTTTATACTATGTAATGATGTTGATAAGTAGATCTCGGTCTCATTTTAAATGTAGTATTAAAAAAACAAAACGAAGATAACTAGGTACAATACATGAAATTTTAAAGAATTTATAAGGAAATCAATTGTATGGACACAATGATAGATCGCTGGAATATGAAATTCGTTTGACTCCGTATGTTTTAAAAAGCTTGACCTTCACAGTTATCCTTTTTATTATAATTTACTAAGAGTTCACTTAACACAGATCAATACAATTTATAAAATTATATAATTTAATTTAGCAAATGCCTCTTAGATTATAACTCCACAAGTGAAGTTGTTCGTATTGGAACGTAAGTAATGAACATAACACTTACTCTTACCACATTAAATTGTTACTTTTCAACTTATAAAACATTCTAAGTCTAAGTTAGTAACTCAAATTCCTTTTCACTTCAGCGAAATTAATGCAAAATGTTTACACCTAGCAATTAATTATAATTTTCTTTGTAATTAACACGGACTATATTCAAATGGATTCGTTTCGTTTTTCTATTATCGTAGCGAACAATATTATTATTTATGAAAGCACTTTCGTAGGCGGGATGGCGTGTAATGAAACTAGCGATAATTGTGTGTGAAAGTATCAGGGTTGGTACCGGCACAGCGTCCTCAAGATTTACATGCAAAACGATATCACGGATATGTAAAGATAATGTTTTTTCATGGAAGGGTCATACAATTTGCAGCATTTTTCATCTACCTTCTTAACCTGCTCGTATGCGTGACGCCATAATGGACTTTATACCGGGGGCGTAAAGCACAAAATCGCGGCATGTGTAACTACACACATCACTTAAGATATTAATGAGTGCATCTGTAATAGGCGAAACATTGATATGAAATTCAAATTTGTATCGCGGGTCGGAGCGAGCTCTTCTCCATATTTTAGTAGGCAGCAGAGTGTGAATTAGAGTCTTTTGTTTGCATTTAGAGCGTCAGTGTTGGAAAACAATGTTAAATCGTATCTTAATGTATGTTATTGTCTATGTGCGTATTTGATGCCTATTGTCTCACGTATGAGCGAAATAGACGCAATGTACAGACTGATAAATCAATGACAGTTATTATGTTTGAATAACAGTGAAGTCGGAGTGTGAAATATATTTAAACACTTATCATTCCTTTGTGTTGAAAATTGTATGCTTAGTTCCTAATTTTGTTTGACGTTTTAACTTAACTAAAATTGATACGATAGGGTAAAAAAGGTGGTAAAGAGTAAAATAATTTTTTTTAAGAATATTATAAAGTTCTAGATTCCAGGAGGTAGATATTTTTAGGACGATGTTAAAAAAATGACATTTTTCAAAAATAACTGTGTTTTTAAGAAAACGTTTCTCACTCAATATTTTAAAAGAAAACCTGGTATTTTCTGCATCTTTCCTAATTAGCAAGCAATGATATAATACATTTCCTTTCTAAATTAGGTACTTTATAACGATAATAAGCAATAAAAATATATTCCGACAATTGGTAACTCTTACTAATATATAATAATTTGACGATGTATTAACGTAATTCACACATATACGAGGTCGTTGACCCGGCACATTTACTATCGAATAAATTACAATTTAATTCTAGACCTCATTTACATAATACAATAAAATATAGGTAATCTACATATTACGATGACAATACAAAATCAACGATACATAGCAGCGAATGTATTAATTTAATTAATAAATCGATAAGTGGGAACACGAAAAGATTTATAGTTAGTTGCAAGAGAAAGTAATTAGCGAAAGCGAAAGAAAGCCGGGCGTCGGAAAAGTCATTGGTCATATTTCATAACAAACAGAAATAACGGGAAGTTCGTTCGGCGCGGGTAGGCAATGAATAATTCTCTAACTGCTAACACCCTGCGCCCCCTAACGCCCCAGTTGGGGCACCGCGAAAAAAGTACACGACTCGCCCGAGTTTTATAGTCCGGGGAAAAATAGGAGGTAGCCAAAAATATCTATATACGGCGCATGCAAAAAGTATAAAAAACTACAATCCCGCTCGCATGAATAAGTGAGTGGACCTTCATATAGAAAAATAAGGCAACAAAAATAAAAACGAGGCGTGTGGGGTTGCAAGGGGACGACGGGATGCACCTCAGCCGAGCCAAATCCTGCGATGCCACTCTCGTAACTAGCGAAATCTATTCCGCACGATCCCGTCTAAGGCACCTAAGGCACCACTCGCGGCCGCCGCGCCGCTACTGCTGCCTTCGCATACCAACACCATTTATTTATACCCGCCTTTAATATATATATACGAGTACAAAGCTAACAAAGATATTCTATACCCTCGACTGAATTCAACTCCGCCTCAGATTAAAAACAAATATCCCAATAACTTAGCTTGAATGTGTGTAAATCTTAACTTTTGAATTTAATAAAACCAGTCGAGCAAAACACCGAGCTAGACTGACCTAAATATCTATTGGAAAATGTGAAATTTTAGAGAATCCCGAACAGAAACACCCATAGCCACCGTGCATTGTTATTTTGCGAGCGTTTCATAAATGACGTCTACTAAGAAAAAATACAACTAGACGTCGGTCGTTTTTCAACGCCCAACTGTATATAAATCAAACTTCAACCAATACAAGTGGAACAAAGTAAACGCTGTTTGCTACTAGCTAGCGTTAACTACATATGCATATGCATGGCTCCAAAATTTCGTTACATGAAAACACAATCGACTTCAACACCTAGACGGCCGAGCTTTTCCAAAAGATTGTCAAAATCCTCCTACAATATTAACATTTTATTAATCTAAAAAAGTTCCTGACACTCAATCTGTTTTTTACAAAGATAAGTTCCAGTGAATACAAATAAGACACAAACAATTTTACCTATCCTACAAAGACAAATTTCGTGTGCCAAAACCAAAAGAATAATAAGGTGTCCATTTTAAAATTCGCCTAGTTAATGTGTTTAAACACACTGTAAAAAATCCTACAATCTCCTACAAGCGGTGATATAAATTGAACAAACCGAATACGAATAAGAGAGAACCCTTAAACCTAAAGAAACAAAATTGATAGAAACTGTAGACAGATAGGAAAACAAAAAGAGCGTTAACGTGGCTTATACTAAACAAGTCTATTAAGGTTGTTAGGTTTAAAAAAGGCTGTCGGCGACGCTAATGCACTTAATGTTGTCCTACACGGATCGCGTGAGGCGGGCGCGAAGAGGGAAGTGCGCTGTGACCTAAGGCTACGGCTTGCTTGCACGAGCGGACGGCTTCATAGCCCTCGAAGGTCTGCTTCAATCATACTCATATTATAAATGTGAAAGTTTTTGACAATGTATGTGTGCGCTGCACCGATTTAGTTGAAATAATCAATAATGTAATTAATAAAACGCTTGCGTAGAATTTACTACTACGAAATGAACCATTAAAATTGTCTTTTAATAGTGGTGGATAATATTACATGGTTTCTAGATAGTAGTGTCTTTCTAGAACTGTTCAAAGCGCAAAACTAGAATGCATGTTTCAAGTTAGCTAATTGCATTTCAGTATACATATTATAATTATAATCTCTTTTTGTTTTTTCCTTTTTTTCTCTCTTCTATCGTTGCTACGAGTAAATGAGATCATTTTGTAGTTATAGGGCCGCCAGTTATCATCTTAGTTAAGGGTATATTTTGTAATGTTTTTAACGAAGTGTAATAAAGAAATGAATATAATGTAAGTCGCTCCCGCTCGGCTCGTCGACGCGCTCCGGCCGGCACTTGTTGGCTGGAGGATTTCACGGTCTCACCGACGCCCTTTAATACTCTTCACCGGTTGTGTAATTTCCATGAAGATTGCCTTTTCTCTTTAACCGAGTTATACGTAAGAAAAGTTTAACTGAATATTGTATGAAAATGGAAATGTGATTCCGCCCGAACAATAGCCAATTAAACGTTGCTTTATACCTGAATGCATCTTTGACATTTTTCTTCATATCTTTTATTTAATACATATTTCATTCATATTCTTTATATTAAAATCAGCCGTCTGCGAACGTCTAACGCGAGTTCGTTTTAAAATATACGAATCAGTAATAGTGCTTCTCCGTTTATATTCTTAGCATGAGTTTTAAATAAATATGACTTTATGCTGTTAAGAAATTGAAATAGAAAACTGTTCCGTACTCTTTAGTTGACAAATGAAGTTAAACTATGGATTTGTTTATAGTTTAGTCATTTCTTGATATGGGTTTTATAATTTAATTAAGATATAATTGATAATTATCGATTATTATATACAAATCCTAATCATCACTACCCTATGAGGTATATACCTACTTAATAACCAATGATAATTACAAAGTACTGGCCTGAACAATGGTAAAAATACTCATAGCTTACTTGTGTATTGCAACTGTATTAAATCCTCTCTTACCAAAACTAAAACGTTAAAAACACTTCGAAATCCAAAAGTAAATATGGAATATTAATCCGATAGGCGCTGTTTGAATAAATCCGACCATATGGGACAGTCATATATTGCAAGCTTCAATTTTCAACAGCGAGTAATATCGCTTAAATCTATGTACGTTCATCAAAGGACATCAAAAGAATTGCAATTCTAATATTCAACAAGGGTACGGGTACTGAATGAGACGACGCGAGATAAAAATACAGCTTTAGTTTTTTCTTTAGTCCTCGCTACAGTTTGTCATGGACGAATTTATTTGGTTCTGTTAGACCGAAGAACGTCTATCGCCCGTTGCGCAATATATGGTATTCGAAACAACAACAATCCGACAACACAAATAAAACTGAAAAAAATAATTTGTTTAGAGGCCTGGACATCAAAATAAACAGAACGTATATTCAAGTTACACGGCGCATACCTTTAGCGGAGAACTTTCGTTTTGTTGTTGCAAGTTGCCGATATCAAATGAGTCCAAACAGAAGTTAATGTGCACGTAGCCTTCACTAAACTTCGATAAAAGGTATTAAGTTTTAATTAAGTATTGTGCGTTCGTATGTTCGAATCAGTCGTCTCTTCGCATTGCTTAATTGTATCAGGGTTAAGATTTGTTTTACTTCGATCGCATGTGGTCCATTGTTCGACGGTCGGTATGGGTTGCCCGCTTTATGGCTTTAATAAAGTGATTAAATATCATGGCGTAACGCCAGCGGGTCGCAGTCTGAGTTAATTCCGAAATAGTCGCGTTCCTTTTTGGTCTCGCGTAAGGCAATTTATGACTGGTTCGACGACTTCTAGCGTATTCGCGATCAAGGAAAAAATTGTTCCACTGAATCAAATTTACAAAGAGACACTGTTAAAGGGAATATCAGTCGGTCTTGAATCAGATGACTGTCTTAGCTGTTAAATTTAATGTTATGTTAAGCTATACGTTCGATATGTAGGTATGTACAGGTATATTAAAGCAACGTTGCGTGTTTGGGGAATCCGTCAAACCTTGAAACTTCGGCCCTTTTAATTTTTCCATTGAAAGTCCTTGATAACTTTATATTACCATCTGACAGCGGATTTTACCGCAAACTTTTAGACGTGTCTAGAATTTTCTTTTTGCGAAAATAATAGAGTTAATAGTCTCCCAAAAAACAACTCCAATAAATTTTAATAACTGAATATATGATTCATTTAAACTTAAATTTATAATGTTACTTATAAAGGAAAAATGTATAGAAATAGTACCTAAGTTTATTTACTTACTACATATTTTTATTGGACTCAGCCGTTTTATTCAATTAATTTTTATTTAATAATATCATATTTCTTTGCATATTTTTTATATCAATATGTATCTTTTTAGTTGTATATAGTGAAAATATAATTTAATGGCATAAATAAAAGGGAATAATAATTCACAACATCTAATAACTTTCAATAAAAATAAAACTTAAAACATACACAAACCAGCTCAGTCGTCTTAAGAAAACGTAATCGAATACGTATCATTGTACTAAAAAGTGGGCCATTGAAGAATGAAATCGAAAAGCAACAGCGCCCCACGTCATTAAGCCCGCCGACATGCAGACACCTCTGAAGAATGCGCTCTTAATAAGTCATCAGCTAAGTAAAAACCCCCGCTAGGGTGGTTGGGGTGGAGACAAAAATGACACAAAGTATAATCTGCATACACTAATGGGGGTAGTAGCCTCTCAGAGAGTTGCGGCGTGTAGGATCAAAGGTGCTGACGCGTAATATGCTCGCAACTTTGCTACTGTAATCTTTCGTTTGATATTGTAACGCGTCTGTTTGTTTTAATTTTTAATTAGGTATTATTGTTTTAGGAATTGTAAACGTATCTAAGCTATGTTTTGATAGAAAACTTTAGGTACCTAGATATGTGTGTACACTGATTTTACAGTTTATTATATGGAATAATCATGGCTTATACACGAAATAGCAATAGCCAATACACGGAACTGGTCGATTTAGCTTATTTTGATCCTAACTAATATTTGGAAATCAAAGCTGTATTTGTATGGATATTCGTATCTTTGATTAATCCTAGTCATAGATAGTTCGAATGTTTTATATATCTTTTATATTTATTTGCGTTTTATTCAAAATAAAATTCTATTTGCACACCTAGCTACGCACCTAGTACTAGCGCGAACTCTAAGCAGGTTTCATATAACATTTTCGTAAGTATCCTTAGTATGGCGCCCCCCGATGTGCACAATACAGTACTTTAGCTGTGACTAGGAACCCACCCGGCTTCGCACGGCTGCATTGAAGACTTAAAATCGAGGGGATCTCGCATCACTGTGAAAACGATGCGGCGCGCTTGGAATTTTTACAATTTCTCCATAGCTAAAATGTATTATGTTTGTATTAATTTATATTAAATATTCATAAGGACAAATATATTATATGTTATTGAGTTTTTTTATGTTAATATTGACTGTGTCGTAAGCTACAGACAAACAAACAAGCCAGAAGGCTTATTTTTATATTTAAAAAAGATATGGTGACCCTCAGTCCTGGTACATCCCTCTTCGAGACAAACCTCGCCAACGAACATTGCTGGCCAGTGCGTAAAATAAAAAGAAAATAGTCTTATAATACCTACTCGCAACTAGTACTAGTTACTTGTAAATACTGCATTAAACAGTTTCAGGAATCCGATAGTCGTATTTCCGTCTGTTTCTCGTTAAAAAATTATTTCGCGCTTCGAATCACTTCTATCACAGTGACAAGTCACTTGTAAATTGCCTCTAGTTGTCACTTGAGACAACTTATACATTGACTATTTTATTTCAAGTACTTATTGAGGCTTGAGAGCGGGGATAAATTAATTCATAGGTTCTTTAAGTCTATAGGATCGTGCTGTATGTTGGTTTGACTGCGATACTTTTACTTGGAAATTTTCGCTTCATTTTTCTATAACTTTAGTAACTACTCAATTAGTATTATTTATTATCCCCATACATTTAGTTGTCAGTATTTGCTTACATATATTGAGACTAATTACAGTACATCGTTGCGTTTCTTGCATTTAAAACTAACGTGTAAATTGTTAAAAATAAACAGCTGTAAAATGTAACTGTCTGTTGATCTTTGATGACAATTAGTTTATTTAAGTATATATAACAACGGGCCACCATGTGAATGGGGTCGAAATAATACAAAAAAGGTTTAAGTAATTATGTCCTATTATTGAGGCGAGACTTTTAATATAATAAAGAGCAGATAATGGATTATGAAGATAGACTTAATCTATTTGTACCGTTCAAACGCGGTAAACAAAACAATTAACAACGAATAATTTATCTTTTTATCGGCTATTTAAACGTAACAAGTAATTAATATTAAAAAAACAAAATACCCGACTGCACACTAAAAAAAGAGTAATTATGTCTTTATCCCGTGGGACTTTTAGGATAAAATGTATCCTATGACACTCCCGTAATCAAGACAAATCTGACGATACCTCATACATCAAATCCATCAAGCCGTTTAGGCTACAGGAGGTCACAAAGGAAAAGACATACATACATACTTACATACACTCGAAAAACA
>JADANM010005835.1:5164841-5190223 GCA_026213755.1 Eurema hecabe
CCCTCCTTCTTTGGCAGTCGGGTAAAAAAGGAATGCATAAAACACACAAAGCCACGCGTGTTAACTAGTTTACAAGCCGTAACGAACTTCGGAGAATGCATCTTTCAACAGGACGTCTCCGCTACTTGATAGCAGACGCTTTAAGCAAATAAATTAATTGGCTAAGCCGATACTATGATTCTTTGACATCAATTGATTACTAATTCTGAGCCGAGGATGCGATTGAGTTGGGGACTCATTAGAAAAAACCTCATTGATCGAGGTTTTGAGATTAAGTGCCTGATACACTTGTCCATTCATTTTCGACTTGCGAAGTGTAAGTTTACTATTTTGTATTCGTATTTATTCGTAGATTGCATGATACTGTCTCAGTGATTCTTTTTACTAACTTGATTAAGAGGTTCTTTTATCAAGTTGCGAGCCCCTTGAGTTCGAGAGTACTAATACTTAAAATACTAGAAAAATACACGAGAGAAGAAAAATGAAACAAAATTAATTGCAATAAATTAATTATATAACTCTATATATACAATCTGCATACAACAATACAAAAAATAATCCATTGTTTAATTATAGTTATATAAGGTAATTAACTTATTTTATTATTGTCTATAAATGAACTGCAAGATTATAATAATTATGCTAAATTACGTTTTTTACAAATTAAAATGTGCTGTTATTCTATTGTCAACAATAATATAATTATTTTATCTTGTATTAACACAAGAATGATTAATACCTTTTTCATTATAATTGAAAACTATAAGGGCAGCGCATACCGAGCGGCAACAACGATGTATTTAGTTTATACTACTGAAAGGTGGCGCTCAATAGGTGAATTCCTAGAATCGATGGTACGGTAATCGAGTGAACGTAATGTGTGAACGATATATATAATTATAGGACAAGTAAATCAAAAATATCAAACAGATTAAGGCTACCGTTTTAATTGGTCACGTTCAAGTATCGATTTTGTGAAATCACCCCTGTAGCTCTCGCCCTGGCCGGCCATAAAAAAAATAAACGACTTTATATTTTGGACGTTCGGCAGTGAAGCGTTTGTCGCTCCCTCTCGCTTAACTTTCTTCGTCCTTTTCTTTTTAATTCGGCGTATTTTTATTTGCTATGATAAATTGTAGCTGAGGTGGGTGGTGGGTCGCCCGGTCCCCTTTTGTTTCGGTAATTTTTTATGTCTGCTGTTTCGCTTAATTGCGTGGTGGTTTGCGGAAACTTATTGTGGCTATATGGGTCAGACGCCTAGACGACAGGCGTGACCCGCTTACCTTGCAACCTGCAGCTCATCATAGACACCAACAGACAGTTACAATTAATGAATGTGGAAATAGTGACCCATTTTGTTATAGGTTTAACGCCGCGGAAATTTGCGATGTGAAAGATTTCGTTCTTAATGTCAAAGTTCTTTGTCTACGTAATGTGATAGCTGTCAGATATGGTTAATGTGACTCTGATGAAAACTAGCGTCTCTTACTAGTACTACATTGATGTGTGCCAGAATTAGGCACCATAACAGCGCGTCAAGCTGCTGTAAAATCAATGAGAAATCAACGGCGGAACGAGTTTCAAGTTTCACGTAATACACAAAATCGAGAACAGCTATTTCGGATCGAAACTGATAATTTATTATGAAATTAGATGTTTATTAGCTATTATTACAGAAATGTTTACATTATGGCACAGCTCAACTGTACCCGATGTTATTGTAAGTGCAACCTAACCCTGAATCGCATACAAATTGACGGAACAAGTAGCATTATGTTGTGTTTTCACTTAAAAGAAAACATAATACCAGGATATTGCGATCGTGTATCAAAACTATTGGCATTGAATGGGTCGGGCAATATGAGACCAATAGATCGCTCGGCTTGTCTTCGAAGACACAATCACATTGTCGTATTAACATTAACGATATTATATCTTCAATAACTTTATTTTAAATTTTATTATTAGTACTTATACAAAAAAATAATAGATTTCTTAAGAAAAAAATATAAAAACAAAGTTATGGATAATTTGAATTACGTATAATAATAATACGAAGTCATTTATTACTTATTAAAATATTCTATAACAAAACTCGTACATTTACAACACGCATCACATGCTAACACGATATTAATTATTAAATTAATTGTCTGAATAAATAAATCGTACTGAACGGGACTAGATAGTTTCACGAAACAATTTATTGTATACATTATAATATCATTTATTATTGTTCTTTTTACAAGAAAACGTTCTAACGGTACTTAGTATAATACAATTCATAATATTTTTTGCAGCTCACGTTCCAATACTAAGTTACTTTGTAAGCGATGTAAATGTAGTCAATAGAATTATTTTAATATGTAATATAAAAGCAACGGCGCACGGAGAACTATTAATTATATTGATTGATTCACTTCAGAAACAGTTAATGCGTATTTATTATGCGCAAAACAACTAGCGAGCTCAATTATTATAATATCGCGTTCGAGTCAACAACCGCAACCCATAAAAATACTACATGAACACTAACAAAGACTGTTCCCCATTTCAGTATTATATTTATCCACGCGTAATTTCTTTAATAAGTCTCTATTTAGAGTTGACGTGCATTCTTCTTGTTATACGAGTGTCGATACATATTATACACTAGCTGTTGGTTGCGACTTCGTCCTCGTCTATTTCTATTTATTGTGATTAAGTAGATTCTAAAATTGATTGTACATTCAAGAAATGGAACTTTAAAATTCGAGAAATTTTTAATTTTATTTTTCGTAAGAACGGTATGTAACTTATAGTGAGTCAATCTTAGAAATTAGACATATACCTACTGACCTTTGTTGCGCCATTTAAATAGTAATAAGTATGTAATTTTCACAATTTTGACGTAGCGCCCGTAACCAAGCCCAAAATCACATTCCCCGTTTTTGCAAATTTTTTCCCTGAAAAATGGACTATTCAACACAAAAATATTTTTTAATTCGAACCGAAAAGTAGTTCTTGAGCTTAGCGCGTTCAAACAAACAAACAAACTCTTCATCTTTATAAGTTATATAGATGTAACGCTTTGACGCATCACTGTATTAGTTAGCGTGCTCAATGAGTATATGCTTCAACGGATTATCCGTAAGAAATTATTAATTATATTGATTATACAATCAATAATAATAAACAGTTTTTTGAACAATTAGCCACTGGATTATTATATATTTATTTGATATGTTCCACTCGTGTGAATTTGTAACTATATCGTTATTGTAATTATTCAATCGTAATTTTATATAAAAACTGATCAATTAAATACATTGTTGCCGGCGTTATTCAATGAGTTTTCAATCAAGGAAATTAAAAATTATTCCCCGAACCTATTTCGCGAGCAAGGATCGCCGGGGTTTTATGTCAAGCCTTGTCAAAATAAAATATAGCATTGTTAATCACGGCTAATGGATGTTCCTATCGGCGACAGTTTTCTTGGAATGCATAAGAGATCAACAAGTAAGAGCCGCTATTACAATTAAATATAACAATCTCAGTCTCGTAATTGGTTCGTTAAGGTATTTCGTATCAGGTAAGCAGATATTCTGTAACAAGGTGTTTTGAATGGAGACACATTGAAGTTAGCGTTAGTTGATAACAAGTGACGCCCGCGCCTGTTTTGTTCGCTTGGATACTCATTACGACTACCGACTGCATACATACTGCGATCTGGAAAATGTTCCACCTTAAGGATCGGCGTTTGTTACGCCTACAGGCATATCGTTCAACGACTACGACTACCACATTCGGAAAATTCTCTTAATTAACAGCCTAGGAACTATACGAGATTATTAGTGTATATTTAGATCTTTAGGTGAATATAGGTGGTAAAAATAGCTATGTTGCATTGATTCTGCATCTAAAATGCAACCGAGCTTGAACACTAAGTTTAAAGGAAAAGATATTTATAAAAGTGAGACGCAGTGCTTAGGGATTGTAAAGGTTTCCTATGAAGTTTTCATAATAGCTCCTTTGAATAATAGCTCTTATGTGGAGTGCTATGGCCCATGTATAACTTCCTATTTGCTCAGCGGTATTCTCGAAAAACATACACGGCTATAAAAAAGCGTTGATTAAAAAAGTTGAAACGACTTATTGAAGTCTGAATTTTCATTTCAATTTCAAGTCGTGAGTTTTTAGCAATTAAAATGTTCAAACCTATAATGGCTCTGAATCGAAATTTAGTGGTATAAATGTTTTGTTTACTTCTGAAACTGGGTCATTCATTTGAACACTTATGTTTCTTAAGTAAGCACCCAAATATAAGAGGCCCAGATTTTTTCTTTTTTACTAAAAATAAATACGACTACACTTCCCAACCTCAATTTTAAATTTATGAATTAGAATTAAAAGTAATAAAAAGCTCAGCCATCAATTTGTAATAACAGGAAGTAAAAAGCAGTGGGAAAGTTACTCATAGAAATATGTATATTCAATCAAGTTAAGTAGTACATGAGCCAGCTGTTTCGATAACCATAAATCGAAAAGCACGGTGCTGATAGGCGGCAGCGGGAGCGGGCGCGGCGGCGGAGCTACGGAATAGAACGTCGTAACCCCATTAAAGCAGCTTCGGGCCCACCGCCCATCCCTCTTCATGAAATATTAAAAATTCAATTGCGCTTCTCTTTATTTTAACTCCCTCGCCTCCTCCGCGACACCCGCCAACCCCGTACAATATAAAATGAAAAATGTATTCGAAAAATAACGTTCGCCTATTATTTATAATTTGTGCTGTAAGCCCTCCCTTCCTCGGCCCATCCCCAACCTTCTGTCAAAGTTATTTTACAAAGCGCAGGTTTGAAACATTCAAACAATATATTCGTTTGTACGGAGCTCAAGCCGGGAAAGTTAGTGAAAAATTCACGCAACTATGGCAAATTGTCTCGCGCTTTAAAAACACAATCCCCGTTTTATATTATGTGTTTTGAGGAAGTACTTATCCAAAAATGTTGTGTCATGCGTACGAACAGCTAAAATTATCACTTTGTGCAAAATTACTTTTAAATCCTAGTTTACGAGAAAAAAAAACAAACAAATTTTGTCATAAAAATAAAAAGTAAAATCTAAAATGTCATTATACCTATGTTTATTGAATCTACGAAAGTAATAAACACTTGACATATCTATTTTTATACAATGTGCGACATGACACTTCCAGGTAGGGTTGTTCCACTACTGTATTTCTGGTTGACTTTATGTTCGATCAAAGTTTCAACGTCAGTATTAGTAACTTCGAGACGACTCCAAACAAAAGGTTGCAGCCCGTCGCAAAGGTGTGCTGGTCAAAGATGGTATTGATTGTGAGCAAAACTTAACGCTAGGTATCGATTAGTAAGTGCAGCTCACTGTATATTCGAACCCACCTTACATACATAGTTTATTGACTCAGATTCCGACACACAGGAGCGTGGATCTTCTTACACATACTCGTACATTTCGATAATCCTTTGCATCGTGTTTATGTACGTATCGTTAATTTTGAACATCATTTTGAAATAGATACTGTTGCAAGGGCACGATACCATTTTGCTAAGTTGGATATTGCAAGGCTTCTCTCGTTAATTAATTGCGGCTCTCAGATACCTTGTTAAGTAATTTTCTCCACATTTTACCTTGTTTTATTCTGTTCAGTTGAACGCCTGATCGTACAAATCGCTCCCGATCTCTCTCGCCTAATCCGATCCGACGGTTCCGCATAGCCGGCATTTCAACGTATTTAAGACTACTCTCAATAAAAACATAACAGTTCATTTTATTTAAAAATATTAAATATCAATTGTAAGCGTAATTCATTTATTTTATTTATATCCGCAATTTTAATTAACTATAAAGTTTTTCTGCCGCGTAGAGGAGTCATTAAATATAAAACAGATCATTGACTTGTTCATTACCTCATTACGGCGAGGCTTTTTGCGCCTCCGATGTCGTCACGGTTAACGTTTGCACGTCGAAGTGTAGGGAACAATTGCAGCGAATTTTATGTAGAAAATGTTTCAATTACAGTAGATGGCAGAGGGTTAGATGTGCGAATCATTTGGCGCGTCACGGCGTGCGCCCCTCGCCTGCCCTCTTTTGTCTCAAACGTCTATTACCCAAGCCGACACTCGCACCTTGGTGCCGCTAGCTTTAAACAATGCACCTTTATTGTTCCTTTTCGAAATATAATAATTGCACAAATTTATCGATCTATCACGTTGACGTTCGCACTAGGCGTGTTTTCGAAGCTGAACGTTTAAGCAGCGCTGGATTTAGTCATTAACTATTTAATAATTTAATTTGCTACTTTGGAAGTATAATTCAGTGTGACACTAGCATCTACGGCTAAATAAACGCGTAGGTATACAATCTATATAAAAACTGATCAA
Source organism: Eurema hecabe (assembly GCA_026213755.1). NCBI lineage: Eukaryota > Metazoa > Arthropoda > Insecta > Lepidoptera > Pieridae > Terias > Terias hecabe. Next base: position 5,171,246 of record JADANM010005835.1, read on the forward strand.
TAGAACGAAATTTTACAGTGAATACCTTATTTGTATTAATATATTGAGTTTATACCTAACCATTAATAATAAAGTTTGTCCTTACCGTATCTCTTTAATTAAGCATTTAATTATGGAATATAATTAAAACCTCTCGTAATTATGTGATATTATGAGAATTACTCGAAAGATAGCAGCTGCTTTCGTTTAATGCAATTAAATAATTACTTTTGAATATTTATGTACTTGCAGAAATTGTCCATTATTAAAGAAATTAATGAGCAGATATGTCTATATAATTACATCTATATATAGCAACCCATAAGCGTTAGTACATAACGGTGGTCGTGTAGATAAGAAATAAAAATATTTTCTTATATAATTCTTGATAAGGATAAAATAATGATTACCCACCTTATTAAAATAAAATTATAATATTTATAGGAAATTGCTCGTCCGGCAAAGAGTTGAAGAATGTGGTCAGACTATGATCTCAATTTATTTATATTACGATTAACAAACAAAGTTTGTATCTATACAATCACAGAAGTAATCACGCGAAAGACTATGATATTATCTATATTGTTACAATAGCTGTGTCCCGCGGTTTTACCCGCGTAATTCCCGTTCCTGGAGCAATACCGGGATGTAAGCTATCCTATCTTTTAAATTGGATGAAACTGCACATGGTGTGCAATATTTATTATAATCGGTTAAGTGGTTTAGGAGTCCATTGAGGACAAACATTGTGACACAAGATTTATACATATTAAGAAGATTTACCGATTCATCAAACCACATATTTAACTATATTAATTCTTGTTTCTCAGCAAAATAAACGAGTTCCACTCGAAATATTAATTTACATACAATAATCACTTACCCTATTGTAAAACGAAATTGAAGTTAAATTATGAAGTCCGATATCGACTTACCTGAAATGAAAAATGGTTAAATGTAATTTGATTACAATACGAGTTTAAATAATAATTATAAAGTTGGTAGTAGCGTTTTGCGTTGTCCCTTAGTCTTGTTTAAAATCAAGAAGAACAAAAGTGTTGTATTTCGTAGCTCGAATAGAACAAGATAGGCTCTATAATAAAGATGTTTCACATAAAAATAGTCGCGTCTGAAAGTTGGAATGTGGTATTAGCAACGCGCGGCGCCAGGGGAGTCGCACAGATTGGTTTTGCTAAATACCTTAACGCATAGTCCGATTCTCGTGCGATCTGTGGTGGAATTTTCGAGATTTTACAGCTCTCGACAGGCCGAGGCCTTGTTAAGAATCCCACTGGCCAATATGAATTTGAATTTCCGTTGGTTATCTCCGAGCGCGAGGTATGCGAGCGTCGGCGATCATTTGTGATACTTCATTAACTGACATAACGCCGATACAATTTCGTTTCTAGTGCGCTCCTAACTTGTACGTCATCAATTTAGTCCGGTCTAGGGTTTATCGTTCACGCATACTTAACATGGCTGTGTGAGTACCAGCGAGTACCTACGAATGGAAGTCGAATTTTCGTTATATCGAAAAAGGGTATTGGAACATAACAATTCGACATTTAGTTTGGAACGATGTCGATAAAAGTGTGTTGGAAATCAAGGTATGGATTAAACCCGCACGCGAATAAAAGCCAACATTCTTCCCTGTATTCCATAACAAAAGTTTTTCGTTTTTATGTTTGGACAATAGGATGGCGGTATCTTTGGTGTCGTGTTAGAGCTGGCTGTGTTAGAGCTGTTGTACGGAAATAACATGTCCGTCACCACGTCTAATATCCACCAATCCAGACCATATTCATTTCATTTTTACTCCCCTCTCTAAATATTACTAAAACGCATACAAAATCTACACGAGGGTGCGATATTAAAATCTAAACATTGTGACAGAGTCTGCTGCACCTCGTTTCAAGATTTACATGATATTGATTTTATAACAAAAATAAATTTCAAATATACACAGGCAATTAAGCATTTGATAAATAGACTTGTATTTCGAAGGCCAATAGAATTATGTGGGTAATCATTTTTGAGAGCAGCCAAACGCCATAAACAAGGTGCGACCGAGGTCGCTGCTGCGATATGACCCCCGTGCATTATTTTGCAATATGTGATACTAAAATTATCTAAGCACAGCACCCCTTCCTAAACTAATGCACACATCGCCGGAGCACACGCACACATTAACACAATACTTGCACCCCATATCGCTTGTAAACACAGCGTGTTCTTTTAACGTTCCAACATTGTAAACTCTTTATAACCAGTTATTGAATTTTAGACGCAACGATTGGAACATTTCTTATGACCAAATGATAATCGAATGCATAGTGCATATATTCAATATCCCATAGCGTTGTGGCAAAGCTACTATAACACCCAAGATTTACGTTTACTACCCGGGCTTGAGCACAGTTGTGGTCGCAATTTAACTCCACGGCGGTTCGATTCGGCCGCTATTACAGTGTCAATTGAAAAGCACAATATTTATCAAAAATGGCTTCAAAAGTTAAAATATTGCATGCAATATCCGCTTGTAGTCATGCATGTTTTTAGATTTTTTGCTTCTTAAGATATCTTTAAAATTAAACTTACAATCGGTCCAATAAATGCTACAGTTCAGCCGAGTGTACAACAATGGACAAGGAAAAAATTCGAAGAATAGCTTCAATATTTCGTAGCAGTCGTAAATTAACAATTCGTAAACACACTATATATTGGGGAGGCGCGGCATGCATCTATTTGTTTAGCCATAGCTTTGTCGAGCGAGGGACATGGAGGTCATTAATTGTTGTAAACGCCAGCTCCTAATCGATAGCGCAACGTTCGATTCTAGTTTATATTAATGCTATTTGTGCTAACCGTGGGCACTATCACTCTATGCTCCTCACGTTCGACCGTTTTCCTTTTTCGTGCTTTAACTGCCCTATTTTCAAATAGCTTTGAATTGATTTAGTGCGCTTGTCATACACGCCGAATTATGTTCTCGTATTAATAGACGCTTCAAAAGGCCAAATAAAAAGAAAGTTTTTTCATTGTTGATTTTTTTAAATATGTCCAGTAGAAATTTTTGGTAAACATGTCATTTCTATTCTTCATTTATTTTATTGACGTAATAATAGTCGTATTGATCAACGCATATTTTAAGATTGATTATAAAATCTAAACACGCAAACAAGCCACAGAACACAACTACAACATAATTAATACAAATAAATAAAGCATCTAATATGTGCGTTGCAAATTTCGTTAATATCACGTGCATTAAATTGCGCTCTTGCAAATATATTAATGAGAGCCGTAACGTTCGATGTCTAATTGACAATATAATTCGAGTATTTTGAACTTGGCAGAAATTCGCATTTAAATTCTGCACGCCGTTCGATTCGTGTATAGGTGTTGGACCGTTTAACTTTATAGACAATGGGAAGAATGCTCGTATGAATAGAACATTTTGCGTTCCATCAACTGGCGTGCCAATCAACCGGCGAGCGAAACGAAACTATTTACTCTATTTTAGATTACTTTTTTAATTGTTAGCCATCACAATAATAAACTAATTGTACGGCCTTGTGTATCGATTGAGAAACTAGCTTAAAACATATCTATTATTTAACAATTTCGAATTTATTATTTTATATACATATTGTTAAACGCGTAGTACGCTCATGTCCACTTAGTGGAGGGTTACTCAGGAGTGTAAAAGAGTATCAAATAAAGAGTTTATCCGCAAGTTGCAATCACTCTAATCAGTCGTGAAGACTCGATCTACCCCACGAGTTCTCGTGAAACGATTCGGGCGCGATTACTCACAAATGCATTTATTCAGTTTGATTTTTAATAAAACTGTACCTATCCTTTTATTGGATATTGGATTTTTCGATACTGTTACGATTTTTCTAATAGGAAATTCAAACAATCATAATTAAACTTATCGTAGTATAGATTTGAAAACGATTTTCAATTCGGTTATATTAAAAATATTTGCATCCAGCAATATAAAAATTTATTGCATGAAAAAATGCAAAAGGAAACAAACGCTGCGATGATTTAAATATTTAAGTTTGTAAAAATAGACACAATCAATTTTACTGTTTCATTTGACGTGACCTCGTTGTGTATAAATATGTACTTCGAATCGACGAACTGATTTCTGTACCTACTTAAGCGTATTAGGGAGTTTGTATGAATTTTTATCGGGTACAGGCAATGGAAGTAGGGTATGGTAGGTGTTTATAGTATATTGTGTAAACGTTTTCTCTGTAGCAAGTTATTAACAACTTTTACAGCGATTTACGCAGAAACAAGTGAGCGCTACAAAACAATTGTGTTCGCGTTACAAAAAATCAACAAGAGAGAACAAAGCGAGTTTATACGTTTTATCAGAAAATGTCATTACATATACAACTTCGAAATCTTACAACAAACAATTTGATTTCAAAAACAACATGCAAGTTATGTTCTCTAAATAACATTGTTATATTCGTAACAATCGAAGGAATTTGCTCTGATTATATATAGTATTTCTCATTAAGTTATGTTTAATTGTTTTAAGTTTTTGTGTTTATTTAAAAATAAAAATAATATGAGTATTTCCTATGATAACAACAAAGCTACGTGCGTAAGAAAAAAATGGTAGAAACTAAAATCTAACCGATAAAGGTAGTCGCGATTCGAATAAATGAGATCAAAAAGTGATGGTTATGTGACTGACGTTCTTTTAAAAAAGTATGTATGTATCAGTGAGGTTTTAAGCTAACCCAATATGACAAAACCCGCTTCTTCCCCTAGGAATTATAGATTAAGCAAGAATACACTCTGGAAGAGAAACACTTCGGTGGTTGTTCAGATTTTTTGTTCACATCAATCAAATTAATAGCTGAACATTTCAACTTATGTCTTTTATATTTTCAATAAAGTTCGATAAACTATTTAAATCTCAGATCACGTTACGCAAAACAGGTACGCTAAAATCTAGACATTTGTACCACAATCCTATTCTAGGCTATTCAATTTTCCCTTTAGAGTGAGGACTATTGTCCCAAGAGCACATGTCATTTACGAATGTCTGTCATGGTATCGGTCAATGCCGAGAATCGTGTGTCTAGCCTTTTTATATTGTAGAACTGATCTATGTATATGTATGTTACTTAAAGTTATTACACACATTCAATTATTTAATATTATTAATACGTGTACTATCGTGTACCCATAGGTTATCTTTATATGAAATTATAAGTTTCATTTTTCTTATTAATATGTGGGCTTCACATTAAACTATAATTTTGTGTTTTACGTAATGTAATCAAAATTATAAAAAGTTCTAAAAATAAAGTTGTAATAATTTAAGGTTATCTTTTATATCAAAAGCTTTTAATCACGAAACTAATTTCTTGTCACATACATGGCTAATAGATTTCGATTGGCGAACAAGCTAAAGAGAGCTCGCAACATATAAGCGCGATTCAATTTTCGTACCGACCGCTATTGGACGGAAATTGTTGAAAGCTCGTGGGCCTCAGGTCCGGCCTATGAGTCGCATACATTGTGCTAACACGTCGCACTTTATCCACCTGTCACTAAATTGAACGCGTTCTGACTATATGTCATGTTTATCGAAGCGGGCAAATGTCTAGATCATTCTGTCAATGTTCTTGATACAAAAAAAAGATACGGTTTATTAGTGGCCAGCGTTTTTGACAATAAATATGTCATAAACAAATTTATTATCTACAAAAAAAATCGCAAAAAATAGGTATAGCGATCGTCGATTAGATTGTCAGAATTCCCCACTACGAGACTATTAGGGTGTATAGATATTACGTAGGAAGTGTTATTAACCTGGGCCTACGTAACGCGAGACTAAGCCGTAAATTGCTGGTGAATTTGTTAATTATTCACATCTCCAACTAAAATAGCCGTTCATCCAATTAATATAATATGTAGTTTCAATACCGAAACAATAATTATTCTAATCACTGGGAATTAACGTCATTATAAATTGATTTCATACGGTGAGCCGCAATAATTCCTTTTGCTCCAGCAATTTAAATGCACACGTACGTAATTAGGAAAATGTTTAGTAAGGAATAATGGAAAATCTAAGCGAAGTCAAGGTCCAATATATCTTTATTGAATAAGGCTACGTCTTATAGTAATACTTTTGAATCGTCGTTGTATTACGAAACCATAATTTACCTCTGGTTTGGCAGGCAGTATTATTTTCTCGACATATTTTCATAAATTTAGTATATTATTTAATATGAATATATTGATACTGGTTGTTTAAAATAGTTTTGAACCGTAGGCTCGGCTACGCGTCTACAGAAACCTCTACGGAATTTTGACACTTCGGAACACGTAGCGTGTTCGCCATTTGCACTGAGATATTCAAAATCAATTTCTTGTACATTTAATATTTTATTTCTTAATATTATAAAGTTGTGAGTATTGATGTTTGAATGTTTGTTACTATTTTACGTAAAACCTATAGAATGAATTTGGATGAAACTTGTCATGCAAGTAGATATGACCCTATATTAATGTATAGGATACTATTTTTCTTGGTGTGGTTTTGGTGGTGTTGGTTACCTAATAAATCGATTTGAGTAAATGTTAATAATTAAATAATAGAGTGCTAAATAAATTTCCAACTATGATTATATTTGCTCGGTAAATGTTCTATTATATCAATAGTAGTTTAGATTGTAATCATATGTCAATGTACTGTCATTACGAGTAACCAGGAGTAGAGCAAACATATTCGCCTATTATGTGACTAATATATTATTATATTAGGAACACACGATCCTAACACAACACTATTGATTTAATGGATTTGACTTCATTATATGATAGGCGATAATCTTACCAATTACTTGATAGTGCTTAATTTAGCGATGAAAATTCAAGCATTCTAAGACAGAGACGATGTAATTATGTAAAATGTGTCATAATAATAGATGTTATAATAATAGATTGTTTTTATGAGATTAAGATCTGACTTATTTTATAAAATAGAATACGTTTCGTATTTTTATTTAGTACTGTATAATAGGCAATAACTTTGAAAATAAAATGACTATGTAGTAACTTGATGTTGTTATTGTTAATGTCTGTAATAGTTACTGTAAATAGGCACTTTAATAACATGAGGTGTTGGCAACGTATTTCAAATCATCAACTAAATTGATTGCACGATATCTTTGAGCCGACCCTAATTCGGGAAACAAGAGCCGTCACAGGTGAGCCCTCATACACGACAGGCTTGCACAAATAGTCACGTCAACATTATCGATATCGATGCGTAGCCCACATACGTATGCACGACTAAAAGTGAATCAGGGGTAAGGCCGTGCCCGCACCTATCCCGATCTGATCTGATGCGACATACGCTCTATGCATGGCGGGTTAAATGTACATTGTTTAATTAGCTAAGCATGTTTAACCAAAGTGCTTGCAAATTCAGCAATGGTGATAAAAAACGGAAATACGTCTTAAAGTACCTTGGATATCTTCTATACTATCTTAATAAGATATGTCGATTAAAAACTTCTTAATCTATACCTTATTTTAATTAAAAATATTTCATAAACGAACCAAAGATGAATAATGCTGTGCGACTTTAAATATCTCGCAATCCAACAAAAACTGTTTAAAATGTCGTCCCTTATTACCGAACAAAAACATCCTAGATCTCTAGAAATTGGTATCGAAAGGGCTAAGGTTCACAAAGCAAGGCTAATCAGTTGCATTTGTTCGACAAACGCCCGACGCCCCCGCCGCCCCGCCCGCCCCGATGATGCGGATAATTAACAGATACCGCCGTACCCCCTTGCTATATTAACTTTAAAGGTTTCTTATTTTGTCCAATATTCGCAATTTGAATGCTTTGATGTCACAGCAGGGCGACATCTCGTCATTGCTTTTTAATTCTATGGACGGAACACCTCGCTCCGTAAACATCGTTAACATTTGCGAAGAATTTAAACTGCATCAAAGAAAGCAAATCCTTACTAATTTACGTACAACAAACCCTTTTTTTTTTAACGTAATGCATGTAGATAAATGTGTTAAACTAAAACTGTTCTAAGCAGAATCTACTAATCGTAGAAAACCAGAAAATATATATTACGTTTGCTCAATTATTTGAGTAGGGAAAATCCAGATGTTATGACATTTACATCGTTAAACAAAAACTTTGACATACTCGTCTTGTTTAGGTATGCGCTTACTGTAGCATATTAACATACTTAATGCAGAAACTTATCTAATTTAAAACATATAAAAACAAATTATAATTCCAACCCGTGTAATTTCATTATAACATTACCATTTTATCTCTTAATCTACATTTATAATAACAATTTAGTTCGGGCAATTAAAATACAGCACTTTGTTTTTACAATTTCTCAAAGTTTAAGTAAAAAGCTGATTAAGTCGTATGGCGGGGAGGTGTAGCAAAACTTGGATTGGTGGCATTATTTGCTTAAGAAGCGGAGAAGCTCGGGAGACGTAACATAAAATCGGCATACATAATTGAACGCACCATTACGCACCCGTACATTACAGATCGGTGGGAACAAGGTGCGCTACGACACATGCAAGTCTCCTCATCCTCCTCATCTCTTGTTTGATTAATACTTAGACTATTTACTTACATAAGCTTCCTATTCCAAATGAACGTTGAATGGAATTTGTGCGATAAGCCCGTAGCTTTGTAACGCTTATTAGCTCTGCACAGGTCTGACACTATTGCGTCAGCATTACCCGAAAGCCCAGTGCGACGGTGGCCACGTTGTTGATTTATTACAAAAGGCACTTTGAGTTCTAGAAAGCGTGCAAGCATGTTGGCAGTCAGACGCCATATCCTTTGAGAATAGCCCGATGCATTCGTGAGACGAAATTGGCCCAGTGTTTGGTCGGATGTTAGCAATGCCCGCGACGACGCCGATGATTTTGCAATCGGTTCAATTTAATTAATAATACGTGTGCGCCAGTCCGAAAGGTACGCGCGTTAATATTTGATGCGGCCGTTATATCTATTGCAATTTTCGTGAATGATTAACGAACTCGGCTTCGGACAAAGTTTCATACATAAGTTACGTCACCGGAGCCTCTCGGCTGATCTGGGGGGCGGGGACGTCCGTACGTATTGTACACGGCGGCCAGACGTTTATTGGCATTTTAGATTATGTATGATCTTCAAATACAATAACAATTTCTCTAAAATAACATATTTATCGGAAGCTATCTCTCCACATTGGTTTCTATTGTTTTACGAGTTTGATACCATGACCATTTAAGAAATACATACAATACGATTCATAAAAAACGTTGTGGAAAATAAAAAAGAAAGCGGTAGTAAAATTCGTTTAAAGACACGAGTGATGGAACATAAGAATATAGAGTTGTATTGGCGAACGAGTAGAGTAATAACAAAAGCGTAATATATTTTTTTTACCAAAACATTAAAGCGTTGCGAGTAACAGAAAATAGCAAAGCGCCGTTTTATTTGCACACACTTATATCACATAACAAACAGAGTTTCATTGAATTAGAAAAGTCAGAACAAAGCAATGGGTCAGACGCTCATTAAAACAAAAGCTGTGTGGTTCCGCACAATATCATTATCCATCAACGGCCATTCAAATGTAACGTTTTGAGGCACACATCAGATAGATGCCTTTTTACAATAGCCTGAACGAGCATTGTAGTCATTTAAGCGAAGTTCGCTATTGTGGTTTGTAAAGTTGGAGGTATCGACAGGTTGATAAAGGCAGGTTTGTTCAAAGGACCTCTATGACGATTGAATTTAATAGACGAATCAAGTCCAATCGGTTGACCACATGATAGATTGATATTTCATACGTCAAGATCACGTTATGGGCTATGTATTATTCGAGCGTGCATATTATATATTATGCTTTACCACATATGCTTTACCGCTACTAAAATATCTAAAATATAGTTGTACAAGAACATTTACTTGTTATATTAATTAAAGTGCCTAGGTCATTCTTCAATACGTAGTTACGAAATCTTTTCCGAAACTACGATAAAAAAAATCTAATATATAATACTCATTTCATTTAAACTAATATTAAACAGTAATATAATCATGTCCATTACTAAAATCATACAATTTACGATCGCAGATAGTCTTATTCATTTGCTACATAAATAAAATATTAACGTGATAGAATCGCGAGCGCGCGAGTTATGACGTCACGATAAATTCCCCAGGACTATATGTAGTGGGGAGGAATGTTCGATCAAAACGTTAATTCATCCCGAATGTTTGTATTTAATCGAGAGTTGAATCTTCATGAAGTGCAGGAACATTTGGTTCGAGAGGAACACCGACGCGGCTATCAGCGGGACTCTACAATGGATTGCGGCCTACACTATACACTACACCACTATACACTATACACTACACAACCAACACTCATTAACTAAAATCATCAAATTATTGTATGCATCAAACTTTTATGAAACATTTTCATGTATAACTTTTATATTAAATATAAATAATAAATATATAATATAAGCACATTTCTTAAATGAAAATTTATATGATCAGGTTTTTAAATAGCGAATTCCGAGTAATTCCTTATAAAGTGGATAGGTTGTACTATTTATACATTAATAGAAACGATTAAAAAATTGCGGAAAAAACTTAGTTAACTTCTCATTTTTGTAGAAACAGTTGCTTCTCAGAATCTTAACCGTTGTTATACATATATAATTACTTGTATAGTAATGAGTTGTCATGGACCTTTATCAATGAAGCCATTTTAGGAATAAATAGCATAAAAACAATTTTAAGGGCAGACAAATGCCTTATAGGTTTTTCTCAGAACTTGGTTTTTAAATGAAGTTTAAGAACAATTGACAAATATATTATATTAAGAAGTATTAATGATAAATGTTTGCTTTTATCTGTGTTGATGTATATTATCGAATATATCTGTCTTCAATATAGTCACCACATACACAAAATTTTGATATCACTTAAATGTAATAAAAAAAATGAATACGTCACTCATTATTGAGTATTGAGCGAGGCATTCCTCAAGTCTTAAAGAATATAATGTATACAAGCGTCGAATTAAATCAATGCTTGTTACGTTTTCATTAACCAATTTCAAATTAGAGCCGCATGCACACGGCTGCACGTACGAAATAGAGCCACGTTTACACTCATAGGCAAGTGGACGAAAATCGGGCCGTAACTAATGTGTACTTTCGTCGGCGCACAATATCTCGCACGGGATTTCTAATCCACGCATACGTCGGTCAACGGCCGTGCGGACGCTACACATACGAGGGAGAATTCAGAGGCCCTTTGCTTCGTTTTGGTGTTACAAAGTATCGTATTGTCTTCAGTTTTTAATAACGGGAATAATGATATAGGAGTCTATATAGTCAGAATCGATGGAGTTTTGAGTTTTTAATAATTCTTTAGCCGACGTAACTTCTTAAATATGGGACCGACTTTAAGATTTTTATTTTTATGGAATGCAAAAGACTGGAATCATTTAATATTTTACCACATTGAAAATATTTGAAGCGGAATTAACTAAAATATAAGTAACTGTTGTTATAAAAACCTTAATACAGTCTTATTCGCCCACAAGTCTCTCTTCTTCGAAACATAAAAACAAAATTCCAATTGAATGTACTTAACATTTTTATCCGTTCTATTCTGTTGATTCGTGGAACTCCCTTTTTACATAACTTGTATATTTTATGATAATTTTAAAACTTTGTATCGCTTGTTTTAAATATACATTATAACCTATATTAAAATAAAGGTAGTGTAGCATGACGAGACTATTTATGGTAAATGCCAATTGGTCTGTTTTTCATTACTTAATTTGTCAATATAATTATTGTGTTATATTAAGTTGGTTAATGAATCTATCCATCAGGCCATAGGGAGCGCGATCGATTCAGCTCGTGTTCGGTTCGGCTCGACCGGTCGATGTGACACGCGCCCGGCGCACTCTAAACAACGGACATAGGAAGTATTATGTATATGGACACGTAAACAAAGCGAGGGTGCGTTTTGCAATTCTGATCCATTATGTAGCTGCGGGCGCGGCGCACGTCGCATCTTCTGCATTTCGATTATCTCCTTATTATCGAGTATTGTGATGTTTTAACTCGATTAATGAATGTTTATCGAGTGATTTGTTAATGACGCAGTTGATGTGTGCCTCTATGGTGTTTAGTGACAAACTTTATTACATATATTGGAGATTGCAATGGCGTATTAATTATTTCCTTCAAAATGCATCACAACAAATAAAGTTTACTAAAAGAACGAATTGATCGCAAAGTTTTCGTGTATCTATATTTAAAGGACTACTTATCACGTCTAAATACACAAGAGGTATGGTAACCACCACCACCAAATGGTAGATCATAGTCAATATTAGGATGATCCCTTCAATTCAATGTATATCAAATATTGGCTCAGTGCAACCCATCTTCGTATTAAAGCTGCGCATATAAGCCTCTGTCAGGTTACGTTATAATCTAAATACTTGATATTACCTACTAATTCCAGCGTAGATTTTGACGTTCGGGCTTGACAACGCGTAATCAAATTTCGATGTAAGCTTGCCTGAACGTGTACAGAATTTCACGAATACCCCCATACCTATTTAGAGTACACAGTGCCAATTAAGAATCTGTTGGACCTCCGCTCTGCACTTAATCATGACATGATTGGAAGCATATTCACAGCTTTACTTTTAAGCAAGGGAAACCAGGTGTTCTATGGGATTACAACCTTGTCTTTATATAGTATATTGACCTATAGAAAGTGCAAATATACAAATGTAACATCTACATAAAACTAAGAATATTCACTTTTAAATTCTTTTGGACTAACGTGTCACAGTAATGTATAAATATGAAAATATATTTTGTTTCTTTTTTTATAACTATTCTATATCAAATAAATTTACAATTAACAGTAATCAAGCAATATTTAAATTAGTGTAATGAATAATTTATACGTATCGTGATATTACTTCACAATCAACCTTGAAACATAATTCGAGGATGTTAAAATATTTAGAAATTATATACATATTATCGATTTCATAGACGGAACTTAATAAACATATTTTTTGCTGCAACATTACACGTGTAATGCGTCGTAATATATCTAAATTAAAATTAATAAACTCAATAAATTACATAGCTGGAGTGAAGGCCAAGACATTTATGAGCAAAGAGACTAATCACAATTATGTATTATAATATAAATAAATACAATAAGAATTCATATTAAAATTCTCGTTTATAGACTACAATGTAACGAGTTGTAACTTGTATAATCACGGCCGTGATTAGTAACAATTGTTTATAATATTACTATATAAAAAATCCAACTAATTATATGTAATTATATTATAATGTTATTTACGTCGTGATAATGAATGGACATTAAATTTTCCACAACACCGATTGTTCTTTACGACAGTCTTCTGCATCATACAATAAATTGATTTAATAACATACTTAGAACGACCGTTTAGTTTAAACAAACTCCAAGTTAAAAAAACTATCATGCTAATACAGGTAATTTGCTTAGCGTTTTCCGTTATTTTAATTAGCTAAAATATCAATATGACAATTTCGTCTAAAACCCACAAATTAATTGAATTGTTTTGTCGTCATTATCTACGTAGCATTAGTATTGATATGGCTTACATACTAGATGCTTTATTAAATTAATGTGTGCATTCGGAGCGCGTTACGTTCTGATTGATTAATTTTAATATGAATGTTCTAATATTTGGAATTAGTCTCGTACTGTGGTCGTTGACTATGTAAGTAAGTGGGAATCGCCATCAACTCTTTGGGAGGTGTATTAATTTTCACAGCTATTTTTTTTTGTAGATAAGAAAAGTGTGGTGGATTACATTTGTTTACTATTTAGTAGTAGTCTATCCGTTATGATCACGATTAATAAGATTTTAAAAGAACATATTTAAAAAACTTTAGCGTAAATCACATTTTTAGTTTTATTTCATTGTTCGACCAAATTCGATTACCATAAAAAATATAAAAGGTTATGTAAGTATAGTGAGTAAAAGATAGACTAGCGGACATGATTTTAGACAATTTAAGCAGGAGTAAATTCTTTCATACATATTTTTGGGGAATTTCTACTCGAAGCAATGGTTTCAGAGATTTCAGTAGCATTATATTAATGGTATAGATATGTTAACATCGATTAATACGAGAGTATTAAGACACAAAAATAGATATTTTGTAATGAGCGTTTAATTCAATTTGGGGAATGGATGCTGTTTATCCGGAAGTGCAGTGCAGGTGTGTGAAGTTTCCCTTTTGTTGATGTTAGCAAAGTTTCATCAGCTTAATTAATGTACTGTTTTAGTGTATACCAGGATACAATTTGAACGGAATACCTTTGTGGGACAAGTCGAACACAATCAACGGGAAGGCTTGTTTCCTGAACGTTTCTATATATTAGTGTCTCACTGAGGTCACCGTTGCTCTATTGAAGTTGGCTTTACTCTACGTAAATCGAAATCGAGTTCTATGTGGTATGTAATCGATTAGTCAGTCGCCAGTTGAAATGTAATGCTACAACGATATATCGTGTAGGGAATTACTGAGTGGCTGGGCCGAAATGGAGGAATGGTTTTGCCATCGTACGGGTAGTACAGGCCGGCTAAGGTCCAAACAGCAATGTATTATACGAGTACATGGCATCAATAGGTGATGAGGTAATAATAGGTGTGAGTGAATGCTGCAAAGCCTCAGACACTATCGCTTTATCTGATTGGGCACTTGCCATCGGTAATGGAGGTTAGTCTAAAGATTACATATAAACAGCTCATGGATACGAAAAAATCATAATTTTATAAATTTCTTTCCGAAATAGACGTAGGTGAGCCAAGCCAAGGGCGCTTTCAGTTATGAGCTTTTGTGAATTTTGTTTAAAATAAATAAAAATTGAAAAACAGATTATACATTGACAATTTTCAGTATTATGCATATAACGACTAAGTCACCGTTCTAATATTAAATCGAAAAGAGCAACGCACAATTAACATTTCATCTTCATGCGATTTGCGATCCTTTGCACCAGAAACAATATTAAGATTTTATTAGCAAGCCGTCGTGATTTCCGATAGCAATAAATAGCGAATTATTAGAATGGAAGCGGCATATACCCACCGAGATAGTAATACTAGGTTCGGGAGGCGGTGCGCTTGCGTGAACAAATCAAGTTTAGTGCGGTGCATCCCTTGATAATTTGTTCTAATTGAAATTCGAGTCATTGACATGGTCAACCGACTTAATCGAATATTCTGGACTGGCTTTGTACCTACGCGACCCGTATGTATGCTCCAACTTGCTATCTTATAGAAAAGAACTCCTGCAATCTTATGACGTCGTCAGTATAAGTATGATTTAGAACTTTATACTTCCTATTTAATTTGTTATCTATCTAAAGATTTAGGGCTGTGTCTACCTTTTTACTATTTTTTAACACCGGTACTTAAAAAACTTAAATTACGAATACGTTGACAAATTTAAAAATCTTTGATTACGATGAAGCTCTGTTACAATTTGGAACATAACTAAATAGTTGTAAACGTTCCTTAAAACTACAAGCACGCCAATACAAACGCACGCCGTGTCCTGCTCCGCGAATCGCGATACATCCACAACAATCCATCACTCGCATCCGATTAATTATTGAAAAGTTAAAAGCTATCACAAATTGAGCACCGGTACCGCAACACAACTAAAAAGTACCGTATGCAACCACAGCAGTGCGTGAACGTATTATCCCATTCAGATGTGTGGCCGCGTAAAAACCGTTTAATTGGCTCTGTACGGATCATCGCAATCACTGACGGTCGACACCTACTGCTCGCTGTAGTGCTGTATAGTGCTGTGTCGATTCACGATGACGTTGATGACGTTAAGCATTTTAAAATTTTAAACCCTCCAACAATATGCCATGTTTTCCCGTCAATCACAGGTAATGGCGTTATGAGCTCCATTTCATATGAAATCATTACGACTGTGAGTGATGGTATAATTAAGCCGGGAAGTTAAGAACGAGCATGCCCACGTAAATTGAGTATAAAACATTTCTGGCTTAATTTGCTCAGGTAAAACAAATCCAGCGGCCGCGAGTAACGCACAATTACAGCCGACAACACTACGGCAGCGGCGGGTGCAATCGTTTGTTTTTAATTCGACAAACAACAGGTGTTCTATCACATCACTCGGGATCGGGCGGGACACGTAAAAATAGTGCGCAGAATTTGGCACCCCGTTAGTGCGAGCCGATGACAGGCCGCGGCCGCAACTTCAGCGGACAAACTTTATTCTACCTCACGCTGTTAGCCGATCCGACTTTACGCCCCATCAAAGGGTGATCCGCGTCAATATTACCCCTATTTTGTGCTAGTTCGCTATTGTATGTTTTCCGTCAAAATTTTAACGTGATTCCCGTTGCTGATCGGACTTTCGTGATAACCTTTGCGCAACTTTTCCACAGGTGAATTGTTATACAGAAATTGAGTGTTGCAGTGATCATAATGAGGGGAATAAGTTTAAGTGTATCGTTTGTAATAATTAAAATTGAGGCAATGAAATGGTTAGAAGATGAATTACGAATTATATACCCTATATTCCATTGTCCCAAACATTCCTTTGTGACTGAGTACGTTGTTAGAATCGGTCGTATGGCGCTACAAGTACTCGCCTCGCAGCACCATTAACCATTCCGAATAGCAGACCGGAACGACACCTCTGCACATAGTCAATCAAAATTAAGTTAGGCGATTGGAATTTCATTACGTCAGAAATCATGTTCGACTGACACTTGACGTACACGCACACGGCGCGTCTCGATTGACTAGTAAGATGTTACACGCCACGAATTATGGTTAGGTACCTATTATGTGTACTCGTATCATTCAATTACACCTGTTTATTACACATCTGCTAAGGTAAAGAAACATAGACAATTATCGTCATACTTGTATGGATAAATAATTAAACCTAAAAGTTAATTTTGGAATATTATTTTAAATATATGTTAGCCTTATAAGGCCGTTTTAAAGTCAACTCAATCTACTTTTGAAGGTTTTTTAATATAACTATGCTAAAGATATCATATTTTAAGTAACACGCTAAAAATATACTTGCATTAAATACCCAAAGACTTTGAACGTATAGCGCAAAACAGGAATACGTGAGAACAGTAGCTTCATAAAAATTGAGTGTTAAACGAAGGCGGAGTAACAATTATAATATCAGCTGTTGATCGCAAGTGATCGAGCGAAGCACGCGACAACCAGCGACACCTCGCCAGTTCGCCACACCTCGCAGTGGGCAGTGCAACCCGCAACCGACAGCCGACAACCGTTGACTAATGCACGACACATACTACTTTTATTTGATGACTTTATAACTCTAGTCACATATATGAACATGGAAGGTTCTAGAAGAATAAAAAACGGAACACGAGACAGGGAAATTATAATGTTAACAATTTTCAATTACACATTATATATGGTTACGTAGATACCTACTATTGCGACACACAATAACCACAAAAATTGCCAGTACTGCGTTTTTCGTATTTTAATTATAGTTATTGATTTTAAATTGAAACAAATTACGCACGACAGGACGCCGGCCATGTGTTGTAAGTAAAACATATTTACAAAGCGACCGGTTCAAAACCGAAAGTTAATTCAAAAACAGTCATTAATAGCACGCAAAGCCAACACGAGGGGTAGATCGTCGTGCTATGTAATTCCACGGACGTAATCCCAAAAAATAATCGATCGAGCGCCCTACTGCATTAGCTGAACCTGCATGAGGGATTCATCGACCAAATTTTGATTATGCATATTTTTAATTCTATTTTTTTCGACCCCCGCGTGGCGACTGTATGGGTGTACGGGTGTACGGGTGTACAGCGAGCGGTATGGCTATATAGCCGTATTAAATCAATACCGGCGAGCAGTTCCGTTTTTCTCTTTTCGAGTATGGGGGCGAGCTTTTGGCTTCACCTTAGTACGTATGACTCTAATGGAAGCCACGTTATGCAATCAGCTCGTTGCGCCCGCTGGCGTCATTTTGCACTCATTTTTTAACTCGCGCTAGGTGTTTGGATTATGACACTAGACTTTTAAGGTATTAATAATCCGCTTTGAGCGTTGCTTTGACAACAGAGGTCCAAAGCTTTTGAAAAGTCGCGACGCTGAAAAGTTCGCGCTCCATTCAGTATCATTACAGTATTAATTTTGGAAATCTCTTTCGGCTAGGAAGTATTTTCGTCGCGCAATTCATAGGAAAATTTTCCGTTTATTTGTGAGATCTTTTAAATTAGAAAGCCTTTCATCCTTTTAAATCATCGTACTTAATTTAATAAATTTTAAATTAACAGCCAAACATATGGTGGCTTTTACACTGACGTATTTAAATTTCGTGTATACTGTGAATTACTCATTATTTTTTCTGTTTCGTACACAAATACGTTTTAAACATGGACGAATTAGGTTAAATTTAAAGCAAAAAAAGTAGTTAATATATTAATGTGATAATAAGCAAATTCTTGCGAAATCTAACAATTGTAAAGTGGGATAATGATACGGAGTTCCGCACCTATATGTCCAAGAAGCAGGCAAGTGCCTTCAATGGATACATCCTCTTTCCCGTCACGAACACGTTTGTAGGCCCGAGTTTTACATTAATCAAGGTTACCACGAAAACACGAAATTGACACGAATATACAAAATGTACGACCAAAATTCACGTATCAATTTATTTATCAGACCAATCTATTTTTCTTGCAATAATTATAACAAAACATAAAATTTATTTCATAATAAATCACCTACACGAATAGAAAAAATAATATTAATTAATTTAAATTTTAAAATTTAAAATAACGTGCTCACGTATTTAAATTTC
>JADANM010005835.1:5199322-5234483 GCA_026213755.1 Eurema hecabe
CGGTTCGCTTCGTTAGATTCTTAAAGCACCTCTCGTAGTAATTCATCAGAATCATTTGATTCCAGGAACCATTGAAGGTACAAGTCTATGTCAATATCCAGATCTATATCTGGATACGTTCCTAGATTTGGTCATGATTTTAACTCAATCGCCAATAGAAGCCTAAAAACTTTTGACTCCAACCCAATCCCAGTAATGTAAAGTTCCTGACCGTACAGACGTAAGAGACCAAAGTGGTAAGACATTCGCTCTTTGCAGGAGCTTACAGCTATACAACTAAATCCAATACTCGAACGTGTACAGAATTTCTCTTTCAATCTGGGAAATGTAACGCTGTGACGTAGATCTATCATATTTTTAAATTAATCGAGATCCAATGACTGATATACGACTGAAGTGATACCAAATTAATTAGGGATTTTGACTAAAACAATCTATACTGTTCTATTCGCTCAATCTAGCACCTTATATAGCTTTGAAATATAAAAGGTGATTCACCTCCTTACGACCTGACCCCGTCTCAACGCCCCACAGAGCTATAATATACGCGATGAAACAATTCCACATATAAATAATTATTAGCCACCATCGATCCGGGATTACCTTGTCGATCGAATATTTGCATGTTTGCATGTTACTTGTACACACTTTCTTTAATAACACTATTTATATCATACAACAAAACACAGAGTTCATACTCGCAATATTTTCCTTACACGTCTATACGTTGAAATATAAAAAAGAAACAAGGGAATAAATCTAATTATAATAACAAAATATAATTATAACATTCTTATTATAAGTAACAATTTGCATTCGAATCTGCATTCGATCGAACATTGCAAAAAATAAATTAACAAAGTTTACTGTAATTAAAATAGTGCAATGTCAATTTAGATTCTGACACCTCGGAATTAGGTTTATAATCGTTCGCTCTAATGTCACATAGTACCGATGAGTGGCTGATGGTACGGAACTATAAAGTTGATCGAGCATGAATCACTACGGTTTTTGCATAAGTTATTGTAACATGTATAAACAGTCAATAATCGTTTGAATATAGACAATTTAATATCATGACATTGTATCAAAAATATCGCGAGCGTTTCAACCGTCTAATGTAGCGTAACGATCCGTTGATATATAACAAGTTATTTGCGGTTAATTTAAAGTTCATATTTGTGTTGACTATTTTCAATTTCGTATACGAAAAACGGACCTTTATAATAATAATAATAATAATAATAATAATAAAAACATTTATTTTCTACCACAATATGCATAACAGTTTTGGTAACATATTGTGGGAGACTGGTGCCTAAGCTAAGCTTTTGGCCCGTATTTCAGGACACCAGGTTATAGCAAGGGAAGTTTTGATATATTCTTTACTAGTGATTAGCTAAATTATTACGCAACGTTGTTTAGTGTTTTCAGACGTTTACCAGCTTAATATATGCATTATATAACTAACTTAAAGCTATTTGCATTTACAAATAATGCAAATAAAATAAATGATTATGATTTTTAGCAAGTTGTATATGCGATGTACCAACATTTCTTCGTTGTAAAAATTGATTTAAAGAATACTAAGTATGAATGATTCAATAGTTCGATTGGAACTTTTAATGATTATGTTCTATTATAACATGTATAACAATCAAAGAAAACACAGCAAGAAACTAGAGAGCGCGAGACGCATTCAAGTTACAACACAATAAAAATATACTGGATAAATAATTATAATAACACGTTAATTAGCCTATTGTTCGCTCTGAATAGATATCGAGCGGTAATATAAAACATAATATGACAAAAAGTCTATATTCTTGCATGTACGGGAAACCTATATTGTTAAACAATGTAACGGGGCTATTAAAAATATACAATAAATAAAATAATAATAATTGTTTATTAGTGGGGGCGAGAGCTGGCGGCGTATCGATGAGGGGAACAATAAAATATACTTTAATTAGAAACGGTCGGTGTTCGGCGGGACGTTGACCCCTATTGTATATATAATACCATCTATCGATCATTTTTCGCGTAATACGCACGGGATATTTTAAAATCGACGATAAAGCATGCTTTATTATTGAATAATTTTGCTCTTTAAATATATATTTAAATGTATTCGCAAAAGTAATTCCGCCCGTTTATGTAGGTACTTGATATTAACTGATGTTTTAATTTCTTTATTCTGACATGTCTTGTACGTTTATGGAAGTTGCGTAAATAATCATTAATATTTATGTTCAAAATATAGAATAGAATGTTTTATTTCACGGATAATAATAAAATAACTTTCGAGCTTACTTGAAGAGAATTTTCTAGAAGCTTCATGTCGATAAATTTATTTGTTAATTTTTAAACATGTTGCGTAGTCACTGCTATACCGATAGTTTAACAACGAGTCAATTACAATTAAATACACCGTCATTGTCGATGTTACAAATATTGGATCATATATTGTAATTACTGTTTATCATGCTACCAATGTGTAATCAAAGCTAAGATTTGTGAAGAAACACTAGTTCATTATACTATTCTCTTCCGTTACATTTAATTGAACTAGGTTTTTTCTTCTATCGTTCATTTACAATGTAATGTGTAAGAAGTTCTATAGATATAAGACATAGTTTGCACTACCTACATATACGTTAATTAGTAAGTATAGTACGCGTCACGAATCTTTAGCGCTGAACGAAACCTGCGCAGAAGTCAAAAATAAGGTATCGAGGTAACGGTGCGGCGCGCGGGGCGCGTGATCGTCGGGTGCGCGAGCGTTGATTGGTTGTCCCAGTCGTGTTGTCTTTCTTACACCAATACGTCAATTGCGAGCGCCATTCTACCGATGCGCAGCTATTCTCGTCCAGCGCTAAACATAAATGACGCGACCTATAATTTTCTTTTTCTTTATAGTAAAGTCCTCGGGGAAACGGCCATTTGTTTGGGACCCCCGAAAACCCCCGTGATACCGCAGCGGGTACCGGTCCGTACCACAGGAATCCTAATTCTCGAATAACCTGGACACATCGATGTGACTCATATACATTGCGCAACGTTGTAGACGCTCACGAATGTTATCCTGAGTTAAGACGCAATGTATATCGAACAACTACACCTTTTATTTTTAGTTTATTTTGTAATTTTGAGAATAACTAAAATGTAACCATGTTTCATGATTTTTTTAATTGTCCACTAAAACTGAAACGAGCTATAGATTTATCAAAGTCTTTATATATTAAATATGTCGTCTGATTAATTAGAAATAATTAAAATAATTATTCACCTAATTTATATAAATGTCGTCATTCTATTAGCCTAAGTCCAGAGTCTCGCGTTTGATAATAATAATATTATTATGTTGAGTATTACTATGCAAATTGTATTGAAAAATATTCCTAAAGTTCAAAACAACAATCAGTTGAAATTATAATTGTGTAAGTATTCTACGAGAATTTATTTAATATATTATATGATTGACTAGCCGTGGGTTTCGGTTTCGCTTCTACTGTTAAGCAAATTATTTTACCATAATATAAACTAGACTGTCCATAGCTATATTTTTTAAAGTGGAAAACCGCGTTCTCCTCTGGGAAGAAGGAGGTAGTTATGTAGGACACACGAATTTTTCGCAATTTCAAAAATTATTCAAAACGGTCCAATAGTCTAAAAAAACAATTCAAAGCGAACAAACAATACAATAATTCCTTTTAAGTATACATAATATATGTAGAATAAATTCTAGTAAGCGTTAAATGCTATTCAAAGCGGAATACATCTTATAAAATATATGAAAATACCACAGTTTATTTATCACGACCGTTGCAAGCCACAAACTCGTTTGCGTATTCACAATTTAAAATATGTTAAAAAACTACAAGCGAATGCGTACATCGATAATTATCAGAAAATATCAAGTATATTAATATTGGATAATTTGTTTTCATTGACCTTACAATGTTTAATAAAATGTTATTCTTCATTACGACACCTGACAGCGCTGACACGGCCATATTTATAAATAATTATTTATCGCCACTGTAATGAACCAATTTTGGAAAATTGCATTTATAAGTGTTATGGTACAAGTAAGGTATGGTCAGCAACGACAGTATGAATATTATGCATGAGCGTTTGTTATTTTATTTTAATTACGGCTATTATCACTTGAAATATGTGTTTATAAATTGCTTATTTACAACATTGTTGATCGCGTTCAGTACAATTATTATTGTTTTATTTAATATATAATAAATATCTATAAGTATGTACATGCGTTAGAGTTGATTTCATTTTATTTTTTATCCATCTATTCTAGGTAAGAATATAACTTTGATATACAGCCAGTGAGATTTTGCCTTTCGGCAGGTGTAAAGGTTACCAGCATTTGCTTCTGACTTCGTCCGCCAAACAACATAGTTAAAGGACAGTTTATTTTTCGACGACAATTATTAGGCGAAGGGTATCTCAACATAAGAAATCAGTCGAGTCGGTGTGTGAGCGCGGAGGAACACTGTTGGACTTTAGTCGGTAGTGGTACCATTTCGTGAGTGTCCGACATAAACCTCCTTCTCCCCCGAGAAGAACGCAATATCCAAAAGTGGATTTCCTACTTACAATAAAATTAGCGAAACTACAAATGAAAAAAAAAATCACTTTCTCTGTCCCTATATATCTATGTATGCATAAATCTACCCAAACGATTCCCGTGCGGTTTTTTAATAGATAGAGTGTTTCAAGAGAAAAGTTTATATGCATATGCGAGTGAAGCTGGGGCAGGTCACTTGTATTTAAAAAAAAAGAAAGCCAAAAGTCATGGAATTGAAATGTTCGTTGCCGTCCGTACCGGCATCCGGCAACCCTAAATGACACGACCTAAGAAATATAAATGAAATTAATTTTTTGTATTTCGCATTAACATTTTGGTTAAATCAAATTATTATAATTCTCATATTAAAAACATTCCTATCCTCATTATTCACATTAACGTTGTTAGTTTTTTTACTCAATAATGGGAGTTCCTTGACCTAGAACATATTATCCCCTACTTCTGCTTTATTTTTTTTTGCTCTAGAACTTTATTGTTTAGTTTTTTTCTTCATACCTACTTAGAAATAACTTAGTAATTAAGATACATTCTTCTTCTTCTACAGTCGTGTCCTCATGGCTGAGGGTCGTCTTTATTATTAGAAACCATTAATAAATTAGTTAGAACGAAGTAAATAGGACTGTTTCTAGATACGAGTAGGTACCTACATAATAGCTGAAAAATGTTAAAATAGCCTTATTTAACAGGTGCATGAGTTCAATCAAAAAGTTGAATTAAAAAAATGTTCGCAATGAGCTTTCGTATTATTTACGAAGTTGAACGTAAAAGTTTCCGAACTAATAAAGAGAAATTTCAAAAACAATTTAACGTTAAAAATCCCCTCCGTCCGTCGAGCGCTTAACTATGCGATACGCTGTATTTTTATAACATGCTTTATTAATAACAATTTTATTAACTTATAAATGTTAAGCTTTACCAACTGGTTCAGTTTAAGTAAATGCCAGTTGATTTAAAATATATCGGATTCGGATAGACTCTTACTACATGACGGAAAATGTTCTTTTTTTAAATGCAATACAATTATTTTTTTTTATTAACAGCCAATAAAAAGTGTAAAAAGGTAACATGTATGTAGTTTTGTATAAATAATGGCGTAGAAGATACTTTTTAAATTAAATATTTAAAGTAAATGAATTTAGTTAATAAAATAAGATTTTAACAACGCAATTATGTATCAGCTTACGGCCTCGGCGGATTATTGCGGAGATTTATTAGCTTCCATAGTTTTATATCTAAATATATAAATTGTATAAGCAAGGGTGAATTTAAGACTACAAAACGGAGGGTTGTCGTATCTGTGTGGGAACTTCAAATGAATTAATTTAAGCGAGCCTTAGTTTTTATATTGAAATGCATAAGATATTTCTTTGATTGATATGGTAATTAGCTATTACAAACGTAAAACAATTTCTCTCATCTTTATGAGCAGTTATAGTTTAGATTTATATCTATAATGACTACCGTATTTTTATTGATATGGATTTAAATTATAGCACAGTTAATATATTACCAACAGCAATATTAAAAACAACTTATTTAAGTTAAGACTTTATCATACTAAGCCTTCCTTATGAACCAATATTCTATCGATTTGCTAAAACTGCATGAAACTACATTTAGTAGTTTTCGTGTTTATCACGGACACATAAACAGACACACAGACGCGATGGGGGAATTTGTTTTATACTTAATATATTAAAATACGTAAGACTCATTATTAACTGCAGGATAAATCGCGTTATTATTCATACAATGATACGCGCAATAGGCATCGAAACTAAAAAATGCCTTAACCTGCTGCCGAACTGCAGACAATAAAGGGCTTTATTTACACAGCGTGAAAGTGCATTATCAATGCTTATTGATCGCTACTTCCGACGTTCTTCCCATTCTGGTCTTACTGTAAGGATGTTAATTTACGAATGGAGTCGGGACACATTAGGCACATTTTACTTTCGATATCCAATAAATATTTATTTAATAAATATATCATTTATTTTGTAAATATATATAATTGTAAATTATAGTTAAGACAACAAAGTTGTTTATTTTTTTATAATAAGTAGGTAATTAAAAAAAAATTAATGGCGCGCATTTAAAAAATATATTTTGTACAGTATCGATAGTGTTTCTTTTTTGTTAGATACTTAAAATTATTACGATTAATATGTATTAAAACTAGCTCATAGCTGAACACCCACTTAGAGATTCATACAAAAAATTAACATATCTTTTATTACTGTAATTAGTGTATTTTAATTTGTAACAAGAAAAAAATATAACTTATCTCATTAGTATGAATATAACATCTAAGTGTCGGTTAAAATGTAATTTATTACTCGATGTAAACGGTAATCTGTAGATAGCGCTAAATAGCACTCAAGATGTGCCATTAACAAAGTGTACTGAAACATCTAATTGCAGGTACGAGCAAAAACACCATAACAATTACATATAAATGTCTAAACTCAACGCACCCGTGTGGAACGGCCACCACCCACATAAGTCATTTATTATAAGCTACATTATAATCACGCATTGTAGACGATAATAAATAGAAAAAGCGACAATAGAAATAACTAGTCACAAATAGATGTCTAATAACGAAATTGTATTGTGTATAATAAATATACAGCTCGGGCGGTGCGTTGTACGCGTCGCAGTTCGTCGGACCGTTTAATCGTCGGCTCGGCTAATTTAATAAGGCTCCATCCGCGGACCGCTCGCCAACTATTGTCGTCCCCATCTAAGATCCGGTGATCGCTAAATGAAGTGTACACCAGATATTTTTATCATATTTGTGCCGAGACCCGCCTTCCGAGCGTCTTTGTGACGTCCACCCTCGGGGAGGCGATGCGATTACAGAATTACAGGTGGGAAAGAAAGATAGATGAAATTGTGAAGTTTATTCTGAGACGAACAAGTATGTGGAAGTTTTCGCAATAGAAATCAATTTCTGTTGCGGATCGCTTCGAAGTTGAGTTTATTTCAAGTGTTTTATGAGAAAGATTTTATATTATCTAGGTATGGAAGAGTTCACAATATATTGATATCTCTACGACTCTTGAATACACCAACAATATGCATTGTATTATTGTTTTGAATAACGTAAAATTCATTGCACCAAAAGCTCAATTTGACCTTCAAATTGACATGTTACAAGAGCACAATTTCACCAGCGCTATAACAAAACAGCTCGCCAAAGAACGTACAAGTCGAACACCGCAAATCGTAAGTAAACGCTTCAGGAAGCGATTATAACGCTTAAAACTCGGCCGGATTTTCGGATCAATAGTTTTGGTACAAACAAACTTGGTTACCATGCAGACGGTGCAAAGTGCTCTGGCCTGTTGTATTTTTAATATCCCCCCGCTCACCCCAGTTTTAACATAATATAAAATTATAAGCGGCATGAATCACGATAATGCGAGCGGGCTGAGCGGCCAATTCACAACTTTGCCGAGGTAGGGTCTACCGCCCGCACCCGCGCACCCCCGCGCACACCCGCCCGCGCCCCCGCCCCGTCTACCCCTGCACAGACTACTCCGACTTGAAGCTATACTTTTTGCTTCTTAACTACTAATCTTGCGTTTCATTTAACTCTCTGTGCTTCGTCATTTAGAGAGACGAGCTTTCGGAACTGTCAAACGCTGTTGTCTTAACGATGGTGTTTGTATTTGTACTGATTTATTGAAGAGAGGTATTGATTTTGAGCACATGAAAAAAATGTTATAATGTAATTTTCGATCCATAAGAAGTAACAAATATAATAAGGATTACAAGTTAATAATATCATACCTATATAAAAAGTGTTTGAGTCAGCTCATTACACTGTTAGGAAGCGCTAACACAGAAAAATATATTCATAAAAAAATAATAACTCTCTGCCGTCAGTTAGTCTGTAGTCGCCCCGCGCGGCACGGGCAAAAAGAAAACTTTTATTTTTATAAGACAAGAAATTTATTATAGCTGATGCCCGTGTCGGTTTCGCGATTCTTCGGAAATAGAATGTAAACGCGCCTCGCAATAAATTTACTAAATTACAAAAATTCATTTGTTTGCGCCGCTTTTGTTGTTCCAGCGGAACGTTAGATAAATATTTTATGATTTAGTTCTAAATTAAACGTGTCTTGGACGTGAATGTTTGAACGACATTGTTCGAATATGCCTGATAGAAATAGACATAGAGGGACAATAAGATCAATGGTAATTAATTATAATTATTTTGTATCATTTAAAGGTTACAATGCTATTGATATTCGGAACCCAATAAGTAGATTGTGGAATCTCGGTTGGATATACGAGTATAGGTAATTCTAGAATTACAAAAACTGTATGCGGCCAAATGTCTGCTTAAAAAACAATTTATCAATGGCAACGAAAAGAACATCGTATTAGTCTCCGCGTCAACCACCACTTCGTCCTATTAAAACCGTTATAATTATTACCAAAAACGGCCCTTTCATTTACTCCAAACTTAGACTATAAATTATGTAAACATATCTCCAAATGTATTTGAATATGTACCGCCAAATGAAAAAGTAGCTTTTCCATTCTGCAAACGACTTCTGAGCACTGACTACATTCCGACAGTCTTGCATAATATATACTTTTAATATCCAAGATATAAGCGTTGTTTGAATGTATTAGTGATACGTGTCATATAATATAATATTTATGTTTTTATTAGCGATGTGTTTAGCGGAAAGGTAATTACGTTAGGTACGAGAAATTAATATATGTATGAACGTTTGTTGACACCTCTTGTAAGTGTCGCCGGGAATCGAGGCATCGTCAACCGTGTTATTATAGTCTGATTAAGTCCACTAGCTAGGATTGGTTCCTATCGCCTTTAGCTATGCTAATGTCAATCTTATTAAAAGAGAGAAAGGTCGCTTTTTGATTGGTGCTAAAGTTACATTCGGGATCCTTATTGTTAAAATATTAATATTGTTTAGTGATGTGTTATACGATTTACTAGTTATTTTTATTCTATGATCTATTTGGTCATTTAGCTGTACCCGCGGTTTTACTTGTATTAAATCTCGATCCTGGTTTTGTTGACATTTTAGTAGTCACTCTACTATTCCTAGTGGATATAAATCTAATAAATGTTATAAAAAATGACCTTAGTTTTAGGTAATAGCTTTCGGTAAGACGAAACATAATAGTTATTAATTATTATTCATTAAACAATTTAACTTTAATAATTTAACGTTAAAAACAATACTTAATTGTAATTAAAAAGTTCATCATAAAAGGTCATCTCTGGAATTTTATGAACATAATTGCACGTCGAAATAGCGACCTTATTACGTTGACAATTTAAAAAATATAAAGTCGCGGTTACACAGCGCAAGAAGCCGTGAAATTTTAAGAAAAATAAATTTCATTCGAAAGCGGTAACATTGAATTGAAATGCCAAGAAATTACATAATTCAAGTCGAAAACATTGTCCGTCTGTAATTGCAAATGCCGTGCTTAATTACAACTAAACAGCGTAGTCGCGCCCGCTCCGAGTAGGTATTCATTATTAATATTAATAAGAAATAAAAACAGGTTTTGGATACCGCGGTGTTCGGTGCAGCTCCACAGTCCACACCCTGATTAAATTGCATTTCTTTACAATATAAGTTATGTATGTATGACCGAGCTATACGCACTGCGCAACTATTGGCTTAGCTCGATTTCGCTATTTGTGTCGAACACGATATTGTCATAGGAGGTGGTTCATATAAGGTATAAGATCGCGAAAATCTGTAAGACGGAACACATGGGGGTTTTGGTTGACAGAAATCTGACATTCACAATGATGAAAGTAAGATTGAAAGAGCCTCACCATAACATACCAAAAAAGTATTAAAAAATTATCAATAAAACTGTCAGTAAACTTTGAACTGCTATAATTATGCATAGTTATTCTCAATGTCACATTTCCCTTTACACAAGTACCTGCTACCTTTAAGCTTGAACTTAATATAAATGATTATACTAGCTTTATTTATATGCCGGCAAGCAATAAAAATAAAGCTGTAAGACGAGCAATAGAAGCAAAAAATATTACTACAAAAGCTAGCTATGTCCTTGTAGTAACAGCTTAGAAACTGGCCATTCACATTAAACCAATTTCTAAAAATAAAAAGTAAAAATCGAAGACCCATTACAGTGAGTAAGCAGTTTAAGACGGTGCAGTGTCTCCGGACTCCGGCAACTTCGTAACTTGTAAATAATTAATAACAATGAGCCATAACAGATGCAGCCTACTCTAGACATCCGCCATTTTTATCCTGAACAAATGTTATCATATAAATTTTATTATAAATATCGATTTTTTGTGTTCTTGCGACATATTGAAAGTGGTTTTGGTACAATGGTTAAGGAAAATTTTTGTGTACTATTTCGTTACAGTAACGACTAATAATGGTATTTAATATATACTAGGAAGACAAAAAACCATTTAATTTGGTAATTTGAACGATTCAGTTCGTATGCGTATATGTACTAGGTCCAAGAATGCGCACATCTCGAAGATTCGAAGTATAACCAAAGCAACCGTCTAAAATCATTTATGATTATTAACCGAACCTCACTAATTGACTTTTAATCAGCTGATACAAACGCTACAAAGAAATTACATCCGTCGCACACCCACACCAAGCCGTGACAAACGTGTAATTTGTAAATACAACACAACACAAGCAAGCGGCCGTACGCAACCAGCGTGATAAAAAACGTATAATATACACTAAATAAAAAAATTCATACGGCAAATTTTTATTATTACAATTTACAACCTTTTATATATCATCTAAATCGGCGTTTACGACGGAGAACAATGCCGGGCTCCGGACCAAACAAAAGTGGGACGCAAATAAAGAAAACAATAAAATTAGATTATATAAACACATAAAATATATTCAGATCGTTCGCTGCGGCGGCGACGCATGCGTCTCGCAGCCACCGGGCACCGCGCACCGCGCATCGCAACAAATACATTAACTTCGGCGTACGTCGCGACTCGCCACTCTAGCCTCGAGACTCGCGGCTCACGACTCGAGACTCGCGAGTCCGACTCGCACTATCCGCTCGACCGACCCGCGACCTTCCCCTTACGCCAACCAACACAGTACACAAAACTACACCTCATCATGGCCCTTAAAAATATCAAAACATTACAATCAATATAATTACATCAATTAGTAGAGCACGTTATTCAAATATCGCATACAATGGAGCAATTTCTAAATAATAGCAAAGCAAGTTGCAACTATTCAATACGTATTCAATTTTGCAATGTATTTTATAAGGAACGACGAATCGCGGAAAATTTATATAATTACGATGTTAGTAATTACTGTTGTAGCCAGAAAAATGAAGTTTCGATATTGTGTGCTTTGCCGTATCAATTGATCGTTATCAAATGAGAGATTTGAGAATTTTAAATTGTTATCGTAAATAATTTTTGGGCTTGAAAACTACTGTAAATGTCAGTTCGATGTCGGCAGCGTGGTTACCCACGCTCTACAAGTTTATTTTGTAGGTCAGATTTGATTGTTCCGTTCAATGTATGATGCATTAATTGACATCATTTGTAAAATTGATGAAAATTATGGCTGCATAATACAATATTCTTCCCATGCCACTATTTGATTAGGTATTTGACGTTTTATAAATATAAAATTATGCAACTTAGACTATGGAATATACCTCCACACGCTCGAATACCAAGTAATTTTATGATGTATTTAATTGTATATTTTAAATCCTAATAATGTAGTAAGTAGTTTGCAATTGATTTCACTTAAAGTATTTCATTTTTAAATATTTCATAACGAAATTCCGCCATAGTATTTCCTCACTACAAAATCAGCGTACACTTTGCTCTATATAAAAGACAAAAAACATATGATCGCAGCGCACCGCACACACACGTAATGTCTTATAATAAAACAGTAATAAATTATGTACACACATCGAGGTACAAGACGGACACGCGAAACACAATAAAACCTGAGTACAGATCTCAAGGTCCCCGTCTATTGTAACAGTTAAATTTTTTAATCCATCTCAACTAAATGATGGCTGAGGCGATCGTTATAACATTATAATATTATTCAATACTGATCTCTATCACCGGCGCATAGAGTTGTTAGCCGCTATCACCGTGCGATCGCGATTCTCTGATATCTAGGACAATTGTAAAGAAAATATAACTTATTGTTATATTGTATATTATTACTATTATTCGCTGCAATTAATGCCTGTGTTGTAATAAGATTTGTGAGACCGAGTATGTTATTAAAGCTATTCGAGCTGTACTGGCAAGAATTTCTATTTCTATGTCTTAAAGAAACAAAAGCAATAACATTCCACATGGTCAGCCATTCCTTATATTGTTCAAGCGAATTAAAGCAAAGGATGGTTTACAAACGTTTTGCAATAATATATTGTATGGAAGAAATAAATAATAATGTATTATTCAAAATGGACGCTTGTTACGAGCGTACGCATCCCCGCGCGGTATACTTGTATCAGATAAAATTATTCAAATGATACTATCTATTGTGTTTGTAAAACAATGATAAATAATAACACTGCTTTATATCATATAGCTATATTGTAAACATTACTGTTAGTAGGCATATTATAATAGAGGTAACATAAAACGTTGTTTGCTTTTGAAGTTGAAATAACATGTCATCTAGCGCAGTCTAATGTTTAGGGAAATAAAATATTTCATCAAAAACGTGTACAGGAGAATGGGAGCCGTGTTCTTTGACTGAAGGTTTTAAATAGTGTGGGTGTGGAGAAATCTATAGGAATGAATTTATATCAGTTCGATCGAACGTGCATTGCTTTAAATTTAAAAGATGTAGGTATGGTAAAAAATAATATGCATTAGTAAGGCATTGTTCTCGGTGTTTTGTTCTATATTTTAACTAGGTTAAATAGCAAAATCTATACTTAAGAATTTATACCCACTAATATTATAAATGTGAAAGTTTGTGAGAATGTATGGATGTATGTTTGTTATTCTTTCACGCAAAAACGGCTGGACCGATTTAGTTGAAATTTGGTATGTAGATAGGTGATACCTTGAAATAACATATAGGATTCTTATTATCCCGGTATTGTTCCGAAAACCGCGGGGCACGGCTAGTCGAAAATAAACATAAAAAATACAAACACTTGACTTGTTTGGTGTAGGCCTATTATTTGAATCTAAAAACACTTAATGTCCATATATAATGATTAGAGTTAGAAATTTATTTAGTGGTAGACATTAATGTTTTTTTTATATTATGAAGAGGGGAGACGAGCTGGACGAGCTGGAGCTGGAGCCAATGCAGTGCTACCCGGAACTTTGCTATAAAGCCCAACTCCGGGCAGGGGTGCACTACACCGACGCTCCCCACTGAGTCATCAGATGTTAAAACTCATTAGGCCAGTAGTTTTAATATACGTAAAAATATGTGTAATACACATTTTTTTTATATTGACCCATTTTACTAAGTTTGGCATTGGATAAGCGCGTTCCTAAGAAAATTTGTTATCAAAAATTTAATGCATCAAAAAGACTTAGCTAAGTAGGAGCCAAGTTATCAAGGACTTTCTAGAATTAGTCTTGAATTGAATCTTCCCTCCTTTCCCTTCTATTAAGATCGTAGACCACTTCATTACTATACTAAAACTAATCCTTCGTATCCATATACGAGTATAATCCATGCCTTACTTTAAAGCTAATAAATATAAACCTTCCTCTTAAACCACGCTTAATAAAAAATCGCGTCGAATTCGTGGTGTAGTCTTAAAGATCTAAGCATACATAGACACGCAAATAGGGTAAACCAACTTTGTTCTGTACTTGCTGTCCATGACTGTAGTATACTAACACAGTCTACATCATTGCCAAGACGCGAGACGCCGCGTCATACGCCGCCACGCTGTCTTCATCGACTTTAATGATTATAAAGGTTTAAAAGGCGCATCTATCCATGTATTGTACACGTAAACCTTCCTCCTGAATCATCTTCTCTCTCTGTTAAAAAACCGCATGATAATCGGCATACATACTACATAGGGACAGACAGGAGAATGTGAGTGTTTAAATAAATAAATAAATATGTTCAGAACATTTATACACAGCGCCATCTAGTTCCAAGCTAAGAAGAAGCTTGTGTTATGGCAACTAGATAACGGAATAAATTACATATACATACTTTTCTTTTGTAAATACATACATACAATGCATAGCAACACCCAGACCCCAGAAAAATACAAATGTAAATTACAAATATATTTTTCCGGTGTGGGAATCGAACCAACGACCCTTCGCGCAGAAAGAAGTTGAAAGTTGTTTCTTTACTATGTAATGATAATTACGTAAAGATATTAAATAATAAAAAAAACTGCAAACTGTAAAAGCAAAAAACAAATTAACTGCGCACGAAGTAATACGTATTTTCATATGAAATAAAAATATGGAAATAAATAAATAATTAAATTTCATAATTTTGAAGTCGGTACCAAGTAGATTCTATAACAACCTATACGATATCGAATTAACCAAATAAACAGTTATTGTTCTTGTGTACAAAAAAGTTCATTGTGAAGTCAATAGAAGTTAATAAAAGTGAATAGATTTCTTATAGGCAAGCGCGCTCCAACATAGGGTGTAGCGTCGATCAACGAGAAATTAACAAATAAATAAATAAAAACTTTACAAATACCCAGAATAAGATCTTGAAGGTCAATTTTTTTAATAAAATAAGATAAACTAGGTAGAAAACAGTATTATTATGGATGCAAAAATAGCCCCGTTATATCTCTTCAGTCGAAGTGCCGTATTGAGGAAGTGCAAACAGTTTTCTCACGAGACTAGGTCGAGACATTTAAACTATTGTAGACATCTCATAGTAAATTATTATAACCATTAAAAAATAAGCCTGTTTTAGAATAACCTTTTTCATTTAAATTCTTTGTCATAGAATGAAAAATAAATATTGTGACTTATTAAGAGCTCCTTGCAACACTGAGATGCGATCCAAATATTAGTATGTAGGTACATTGTAAAATTTATTGAATTATATTGCTTTAAAAAATACAGTGAAAAATACACAATTCTTTAGTAACAAGGATATTTTCTTTATAATAGTGTTAATATGTTTTAGTTACGCTAGTAAAAAAACTGCAGAAAAAAAATGAAAATTGATTGAAAAGCTCGCTTGAGTAAGAATATCAAGCCTTTATAAATATATAACACTTAAATTAGGAAGCTACTTAAAATTCGTTGAATAAAAAGCAAACAATTGTTTATTAACAATCCAGACGTCCAGACTCAACTAAAAACTTAAAACGGGAAACTATTAAAATATGTTGATGAGGAAAAGGCGAATAAGAAACTGTTAACAGGCATTCATCTTAATAAAACAATACTATGTTGCATGCGACTATTTATACATGATAAAAAGTAAGTTATTACGATGTTTCCCTGTGTATGTAGTAGTGTTCGAGTCGCCAATATTTATACACACATACACACTTATACACACACATATACCTACACTCACACATACATATACACGCACGCACACAGAAACAATCACGTGAACGTGTGATAAAATTTTAACGAAGTTGTCCGTCTCGTTCCGGCTTCGCGGGGTAAAAACTCAAGTGAAGTGTGATGATTTTTCACATTTTGTTTATAATATATTCATCGCGCGTTAGATACGCAATGGCGCCGCTCGATCATGCGTTCAAAGTCACACTTGATTAAGTTTTTGGATCAATAACTTTATTGTTATTTACACTAAAGTGTTATCAATTCACGGACGACCGTATTGCATTTTGATTGCTTCTAATTAGAAGTTTTGGTGCATTATGATGGTATACATTTTCGACAACGACTAATTATAGGCGTTACTAAGGTTATAGCCTAACTAGTCGTTCGATAATAATTGTAACGATGGGTACTTGAATAAAAATAATATACAAATCTACTTCAACGTGTTCTAGACGCATTCCGTTTAATTAATTTGCAATAATTAGTATGCATAATACGGGCCCCCTATCTCTTAAAATAAAAGTTATGCAAAATATACTGTATAATGTATTATATAGCCTTCGAACATGTGACTTTTTTGTTATCATTAACATTTAGTTACAAAGGACTCGGCCAATGGTTTTCTTAAAACGTAAACATTAGATTCCTTCTTTTAGCGGGTGAACAATAAACATAAAATAGTTTTCAAACATTTCTACTTCATTAACGGGTCTAATTAAAGATCTCGCGTTATTCTTTGAGGTATTATAGGTATATTACATACGGCGTTTCATATGTTGTCGATGATCTTACAATGTGTGATATGTAAATGAAGTTTGTATGAACGCTCTAAGGTCTTTTTTTCTTTGTTAAGTATATTTCTGAAGAATTGTATATCCTACAAATATCACTAAACAATCTAATTTGATGAAAATATGTGTTATTATTGAGATATATAGATATTGTATACTATGTTTATATATGTATGCATTCTTTCATATATGTATATATATCTATAAATTACACCACCCACCTTATTACAATTAAACAGCTTTTCCGTACTACAGGTTGCCTGAAAGAAATCACTTATAACATAATAGTGATAAGGCCGCCTATTGCCTAGTTTTAAGGTGTATCTCAGTATTGTACAAAGTATATTGACAATAAAGAATTATTATTAATATTATTATTATACATTTCATACGATGGCCAAGTCGATCTATTTATTAAAAAAATATAAAAGATTTTTATTTATAGATATGACCACTATAAGATGTTGTAAGGTTAGCTACTTTTGCAATAACTTAAAACTGATGATCCCTTGAGTAGGGTCTCGATGAATTTACCCACTCGGTAAAGCATAGACCCATTTTTTAACGTAGTAGAAGAACGGAAAAACAGGACTGAGGTTTTTTCCAAATTCTGTTTTTGATGGTATTTAACACGAAAATTCCTTACAAGAACGTCTAAAATAGCATTAATTACTATTTACTCTGTATGTTAGACAGTTCTTTAGAAGTGGTAGTCATTATGAATGGGGGTGGTACCACGCTTGCACAGAATTGGGCGTCAAGCAATGTCATCTTATCTAAAAAGTCACAGTGATTCTTTCGGTAGGTGGAAGCACCGAAGACCTATTTTTACCTTCCCGCTATTCTTTATTTAAACTGTTATTCCCTTTTACCTTTTTAATATATTAAATAAATAAATATGTTCAGAACATTTATACACAGCGCCATCTGGTTCCAAGCTAAGAAGAAGCTTGTGTTATGGCAACTAGATAACGGAATAAATTACATATACATTCTTTTCTTTTGTAAATAAGTAAGTACAATACATAGCAACACCCAGACCCCAGAAAAAAAAGTAAATTACAAATATATTTTTCCGGTGTGGGGTTCGAACCCACAACCCTTCGCGCAGAAAGCAGTTGTGCTACCACTGCGCCAAGCGGTCGTCAATTCTTTCCATTTCCCTTATTTAAACCTGAGTGGGGGTTATTCAAGGAATATTGTCAGTATTTTTTTTTACTTTATTCAGTTAATGATTTACTTTAGATTAATTTGCAAAGGTGACACTTAATTGCATACGACATAGTACACAAACCCGTCAGACTACTATTACGTATTGGCAACGCCCGCGCCGCGCCGAAACGTCATTCGATGTCAATCATCATACTGGAATCGGTGTAAACTTTTCCAATCGGTGACTGAACGAGTTAATTTGTATCGCTTTTTTTATTTTCATCGAGTCCCGTTACATATTCTAATAACACTGGCTGACTATAATTTTACTGATAAAAAATTATAATATTAGCATTTCTACTTTATATTATTTTGCGGAAGTCTTTGAATGTGTGACCTATTTGTTAGTGTTTTATATAAAAACTATTGAATGGATTTTGCTCAAATGTGTTTCTTCTCATTACAGAATAGCGGCCTAAACCGCAGGATGCGACTAGTATGATAAATGTTATCCAGCGAGGCTTCTTACTTACTTTGTAGTCAATTTAATTAAAGGTATAAAAACATTAAAATTCATTTCAATGTCTTATCTGTATACGGTTTGTACACCAAATTTTAAATCATAATTATCAAGTTATATAAATAGAATATTTTAATGCAATAAACAAAAGAAAATACTTTTATTAACAATGTCTGCAACTAAATGAACAGATAACAAAATATGTTTACGCGAAATGATTGTCTGTAAAAAAATTTCACAGTCTACTGCTTCCGTTGTAAGACTTTCTCATAGATTCTTCGATCGATTATTTATTGATTTAATTATGTGTAGGAACTTACTTCTTATACTAAATGTATTCTCGAACGCCTATAAGCTATTAATATATTTATTCATTTAATTATAGTTTACCAAAAATGGAAATAATGTTAATTACGTTGCGATAAATTTACCGCATGTGTTTAAAATAATGAATTTAAACTCTTTACATTTTCAACTATGTAATTTAAATATAATATTCATATAATAACAAGCTTAAATAACAACACAATCCACAAACAAGAAATATCTCTAAGTAATAGCTCGGAACTAAAAGAGAAATAATACTTTATTATTACATTTCCCGGAAGATAAAAACTTTTGTTACCTACTATTTTTATGCTCTCAAATAGAAGCAACACCGCTTTCCACAAAGCGGCATTAAATTAGAATAATTCTGAGCTAAGTACAATTAAACACAACCGTAAAGAAGCTTCAAGTACATGAAGAAAACATTTAATAAAAGCAAGTGCAACTGACGACTGCGGATAGATATTAATATGTATGAGTGCATTGACATTTTAACAATAAAAAGCTCATATTCTTAACCTTAAACCGATAACAATAAGGAGCACATCGCCGCCGCAAGAGTAGGTATTATAAATATTGACAAAGGTAACAATATCTTCAATCAACACCACTGATGTGAAATGATTCATGGCTAATAGACGCTTTACAATCTATGGGAGGCGTGTTTAGAATGAAACTATGGGAAAGAAAATGCAACTTGTTTTGCGATTTATCGTGAGACCGGTTAATCGAGTGATCGTTTAAGCATATTTAAATTATATGACGCTGGTCACTATGGCGTTAGAGATTTAGTTCACAGATCTTTATAGTTGTGAGTGTATGGTACGGTCAATTGACGCTATTATAATTATATTTTTAATTATATGTAGCGAAAGCTCCTAATGTTATGTCAATGTGACGTAAGTATATCTTGTCGCAGCGCATACTTCTCGTAGGAGTTTATTAAGTACAGCAGAAAACGTGATAATTTATTCATCGACTACGCATGTGTGCGTGCTTTACAAAGATTAAAGTATCAGAACTCAAATGAATATTATATTTCTCTTTTTGCTGTTCTTGTGTATAGAATATTCATGGCAGAGATGATTTACACTCTACTTTAAAGTAATAAAGATAAATGGTTAGCGATTTTAGCCCGTGAAATTATATAGTATGGAGTAGAAATTTGCAAGTATTATTTACCTACTGTGAAACATTAAATTGCATTTCTAAATATATTCAGAACGGGGTTTTTGTGTTTTGTATATAATATAATGTTGGCGCGGCCTTTATTCATACGGTAAATTATATAGAAGCGACTCTTCACTGCAACTTGAATATAAATTGACTAATTAATGTTAAACGCTAGAATATTAACCAAATAGAGCCGCGGGAAACAACATTGTAACTAGTTTATATAATATAGTGTAATGTGAAGCTACTTGTAATATTATAATAGAATATTTGATTCTCATTTATGTACCTACTTGATACATTTTGTTATGTTAAATATAGGGGCTAATGAGAATTATAGACTAATTCTAACGTGAATATATATTAGTATTATACAGTGAAAGTGACGCTTTTAGTTTAATTAGTAGATACATATACACCTAATAATTACTGCAGCGATAACGAAATCGCGCTTCAAAAATAAATATAGTGGAATAAAACACTTCTATGAAAAATATAATTATCATACGTAAGCGTTTTTGAGACTCACAGTGAAATTCACGGTCTAAAAGCCTAAAAAAAGACAACGCCATGCTAAAAACTTTTATGAGGGCCGAGAGTGAAACCAGTGGAGCTGATATATTTAGACTTCTCTCGGAATCACTAAAACTATGGCCCGAGTAGGCTTAGCTTAGGATTTTATAAAAATTTCATACTTTACGCTTTGACAGTGCTTTTATGTCACACAAGTGTACTTGAAGTGGTTTATTAAATTGGCTGCCAGTTCGACTTGCTCGACTCTTAATAGAAAGAAATTTAAAAATAAATTACTAGATATATAAACTTTCTTGCAAAAACTTTTTCATTAATTGTGTCTGATTCCTATTTTTTACTATCTTATATTTTTTATCTTGCTATTTAAATGTTACTGTTATATGTGGTTTATAAAATAATTTGGTAAAGCTAGTACCTACTATGGCTTTTAACCTTTCTAAATGCACAGATTAAATATACAGATGTGTTACAAAAAAATCTGTTTGAATTGTTAAAGCTTAGGTAATAGGTATCCAAAAAATATTTAATACACTAACCGTTATTATTTAATGTTAACGAAACCAGTGGTTATTAGCAAAGTGATAAAACTCAAAATCGCATTTTGCAAATTTATCATAGGAAATCCTCTTTCACATCCTTCGTTGAATGACAATTCGTGTATATTGCATCTTTTCAATGCAATGCACCAACCCTCTAAAGGTATTTCGGATTTTAGCTCTCAGCGTTCAAAATATGAGTAAAATTCTAGATCATAAACTTTATCCAATTTTTAATACTTTTCAAGGAATATTATTAAGAGGTCAGGTTTGTGACTTTATTAAGTGTAAATAGTGACGAACTAATTTTTAAAATCTTATTCAATAAATGGATTATAAATGCCAGAGGAAAACTCCTAGTCTAAATCATGAGTTTAAGCCCTAACAGAACACGTAATTTATGCTTAAACGAAATTAGTGCTTACAAGATAGATATAATACTCCTATTTACAAAACAAAAATATGTCTGTGTAATTTATTCGTTTTACCGCCATAAAACAAACCCTGACTGGCGTCCCTAGATGGCGCTGCGTAATAAGCGTCCAGAAATATTGTTACATTATAATTATTTATTAACGCTAGCCCGCGGACAGGACTCATCTACATTGTCAGTGCGTCAAGCTCACAATGTAAAATCCGCTTTATTTGTCCGCCGACTGACACAATGCTCTCAATGAGTCACAATAGCGAATTAAGTATTATTTTAAATTGACGTAATTGAAAAATATGCAGTCGCTCGCGCTCACTGCTCGAATAAATTGATTCATGTATAATATTACCATAGAGTAATACCACAAGGATCGCAGATGTGCCACTATAGTTATTAATTATAGTCATACAAATAGTCATTTTATATTTTTCTCGTCACATTATAGCACTTACATGTATATTTATAATATTTAAAAACAGTGAATATGAAAATGATATTAAATCTGAGAATGCTTTGCCAGATTGTTGCCTTAACTGGGGTTTAGATAGTATTTCAGATATCAGCTGTTTGACATTAAAGTTATTCAAGCGGTAAAACTATAAAATATATTAAATTTACAAATTCAAAAATTACTTTTGTATGACGGCTATATCCATAAAGTAACCTACCTCCTTGAGTTTAGGTACCTGGTTGAAAAATTTTAGGCGATTTTTCATTTAAACCTTTATT
This sequence comes from Eurema hecabe, assembly GCA_026213755.1. NCBI lineage: Eukaryota > Metazoa > Arthropoda > Insecta > Lepidoptera > Pieridae > Terias > Terias hecabe. The sequence continues at coordinate 5,221,690 of JADANM010005835.1, forward strand.
AAGATTTTACAGAGATTATTAGACATTTGGAACCATTTATAAAGAATTAATTAACGAAATTGCACATCCGTTTCATAAGTAACTACTCTTTGCGACCACAGAGGGCCAATGTACCAACCGACAGACGCAATAACAAATAAAATATTATTAACAAATTGTTGCAAATTGCGTTATAATGCGTCCGAGAACTTGAAACGGGCTCAATTACAATTTAAATTTTATACTTCAGTTGTTACGGCTGAATATTTATATTGTATAAACTAAACTATTATTATGCGAGTAATAAAATTAAGGTTTATCTTTGCGTTTATTTTTACTATTATTAAAACTTTTGAGGAGGTAATGTTGTTTTTGAGTAGTGTTTAAAATTTAATGTCGGCACTATTGTAAGAACAATTTATCTTAGATTAGTTAATGAGTTCATTATCTTATGCTACTATGTGTTATATGTTTAAAAATATGTAAATGTGAAAATAACCATTGCAAACCAAAGCCCTGTAAAATATATTTTAAGTGGGATTAATCAATATAGGTCCATTTTTTCAAAATAATTTTCTAAAATACCCACGACAAATTATAATCGGATTGTCGGTTTCTACTAGGTACGTACTTACGTTTATACCATACATTTATACTTATAAATGTATAGTATAAACGTAGCCAGAAAGGACTAAATATTTTTATGGCCAAAAAAGATTTGAAGTGGCGCAGCTGTTATTAATATATAGACATACGGTATATTATAATTCATTTGAATATTTCTTGCATTTCACGCATTTATTATATCTTATCTATATTATACCAAAATATTTAGTATGGCACCAAATTTCCCACAATTATTTATAATCTGTATACATTTTAAATATAGAACGTTTGAAGAATGAACACAGAATGACAGAAGTTTTGGCGCGAACACAACGTATTCGGTACACGGTACACCCTTATTGACCCCCAAGCCCATCGGAGCGGAGACGAAGTACTGTAATTATGATCGATATAAGCCTTTTTGGGTGTTATTAACATATTTTTGGAGCAAAAAATAATAAACTTAATAACAATACGAATGTATCATTCAAAACGTGACTAGAATTGTATTATGATATATCAAATCTTATAATATGATTATAATGGAGTTTTTTATTATATAAATTATAGTGTGGCTTTTTGAAATTATATTTTACATGTTTATCTGTTTTGTAATGGGTCTTATGAGAACCCTTCTTCTTTTTGTGTATTCTTTATCTTTATGTGTTATCTTTCGTAGTGAATTTGATTATTGACAATATGTGAATCAGAATGTTAATTTTTATATTATTTTAACAACTATTTTTATTAGATATTTATTAAAGGTATTTATAATCATAAGGTCCTTTGAAGGTATTATATAAGCTTACTTATTTAATATATTATATGAATAATATATTTTTATATTGTTATGACTTGCGTAACGACTAGCTATAGATTATATATATGTGCAACCTCTTTTAATATAAAATATATTTATAAAAAACAAACTTAATTTCATAGATCCAGAGATTAGCATTGAACTTCACAAATACTGTACAAACTTACATTTATAAAATGAGTGAAGATATAAAAAATGCAGTATACAGATAATATACGGTTGTACAATAACACGATGACTGCGAGCATTACTAACATATTATTTTAACTAAGAAACACGCAACAAAATTACTAATATCTAAACCTGTATTGGCAACATTTTAATATTTTTTTCTTGGTTCACATACATTAATTACATAGAAATATGACTGAAGTAATCAAATATTTAATTTTGTATTTTTTATGGTTGGATATTTGTGGAAGAAGGGGTAAGCTTCCTCTGAACTACAGGGAGGATCCTCCACCAGTGGAACAAATAACTGACCGGCTGCAGTTCCCAAAGGTTCAATATCAGAAACGCGATTCAGCACTCTGCACTAGTGGCGGTCGCTACAAATTAATTGTCTTAATTTTTTCTAGTTACTTTTTATGGATGAAAAACAGACGTGTGACAGACAGTCTTTACTAATATTTTCTGGAAACGAAGGATTTTGAAAGTGTTCATAAGTATACCATAAACAACGTATTTACTAAAAAAATTCAGTAAAATAATCATTTTATTTAATATTTTTATTAAATCTACCGGACTATGTTGAGAATATCTGCCACAGATGATAACATAGTATTAACTATAGATATTTCTTAAACTTGCCAGACTCAAAATACCGCATTATTATATTGAATATGTTTATATTATATATAATTATATTATTAAAACATCAAGGCCAATGGTTTTCAATAGAAATTGTTGTATTAAAATTTGCATAGATAATAACTAATATTTTATAAGTTATAAACGTATAATCTATAAGAAGGTTATTTCGGTATATCACAAACTTTATTAAGAATAATCATAGAGTTAATATATTCGTGGCAAAATTCTGCGATCCTTAAACATTGTGTTTCTACTAACGGTTTTTTAACAGGGTTAATTTTAAGGAATGTGTCAGTTTTTGAAAATTCCTCAACACACAATAACAGAATGAACAAGACAGACGATGTAATGTAATAAACTATTCTATGGCCACGAGGCCCGATTTAATTTAATTTCAAAGAGAATTGTAACGAAACATATGGAGCGCGTTCTTTGAAGTAGTTTTAAAATACTCTCAACAAATAAAGTTATAACATCGTAAGGCGAGTAATTTATTTGTCGTAAATGATAAATTGCATATGTAAGTACCTATGGTCTGGAAATGAGTCGTTACTTGTTGTACCGACACACGGTATTGTGAGGGTTTTTTATACTGTCTTTGTACTAAATGTAAGAGCTTTATAAGCCTGGCTGTAGCCCGAGATTTTCGGCTATGGCCTTTAAGATTAAGCGTTCTATTGGAACCAAAAGTAATTTACAAATCACAATCGCTTTCTTCATATAACCTTTTTACCCGACTACGGCAAAGCCAAAGGAGGGTTATGATTTTGACAGGCTATGTATGTATGTATGTATGTTCATCTGTTCCCTCGTAACTTCTAAACCACTAATCAGAATTCGACAAATGACATATCATTAGAAGCGTCTTAATTGTCCGCTGGTTATAGGCTATATAGATTTTCACCAAATTCAATGTGGCGCCCTCTAGCGGACAAAATATACAGAGTAAAAAAATAAAGTTAAGCTAGATATGCCGTGTTTGGTATCATTTTAAAGCGCTTCACTTGTACATTTCGAATATATATATATTACTAGCATTTGCTTGTGACTTTACCTGTATTCATGGGGTACTTTTATACTTTTTCAGCGTCGTTTTTTGTCGTAGTTGGGTTTTAGTTTTTTTACTTTATCTTGTTACTATAATATATACACTCAAGATAGATCAAGAAAAAATCAAAATAGATCTTTAAAATCTGTTATAAGATTGCATGATGTCATTTGTTGTTTTATAATAAAATGCTACGCTTTAATTGAGGTGAGGTAGAGCACAGCTTGCATTAGCAAGACATAGCATTGTGAGTTGACGCCCATATATATAAAACACTGGAGAAATCACATGTGCGATCGATATTTGAACATATATAATACTATAATATATTCCTCCGTTGCATTTTAGTCGAATACACCGGCACCTTCCTTTGGAATTTCTTTAAGTTAGCATGCCAATTTTTTAACAAACAGATCGAGTGAATTACTATATTCGAAGATAATATTTTTATCCTTGTTTATAAATTGACAGTATATTATATTTATTATATTTTTTTTAGTGTGTTTAGTATTATGAATGCGTATATTTTTATATCTAGTAGTTCAGTGTACCTACCAATCCAGTCTTTCTTTTCAAATTTTTATTAAAGGTTGCCTGGAAGAAATCACTTTTTAGTGATAAGGCCGCCTATTACATTTCTGTACTTACATTTGAACTCAATTAGTCTATAAGATATTATAAATGTAATAAAGGATAAATAAATAAAATATATAAATAATAATATTAGTTTGAACTACATTTAATATCATTCTATTCATGATATCATATTTACTTCTGTACATCTTTATACAGCAACGCGGCTCCAATAAAAGAAGTAATAAATTATATTACCTGACATTAAAATAATATAACGTTCACGAAAATATAGCACACTCGACTGTACTCGTAAAAAGCTCGCGTCCCTTGCATAATGTGTAGAAACATACAAAACATATTTTATCTATGTGTGTACGTTTGTATAAATTTAGCTGAGACATTCTGCTGGTAGATTTTTTAGTTCCCAACTAAACAAACAGACAGACAGTTCAAACAAGAGAATGTTATTCTGAACAGATTTTTAATTTCGTCCTCTGTTCTATTGTGTTCGATGCGTGCGCGCAGCTGACGACTACGCCATAATGATCTCTGTTACAAAGGCTATAGGCTACTTTTTCCTGTGCACCGCATTTATATGTGACATTGAGATACGACTGCTGCGTTATAATTGAAATTCAAATGAAATATAATTAAATTTGATAAACTAATGAAAAGTGTAACTTTATAGCAACGATACGTTCATTTGCGTATTATCAAAACTTAGATATTAGATGTATAATTCTAGATCGGCATTACATTAACTAAAAGAAATATTAATACGCATTGTACATAGAACATATTCAAAATTTCCTTAACATACAAGTGAATAAAACAAAATATCTCAGAGCAATGAAAACGCTACTGCATCGTTTCGCGTACAATTTTGCAGTAGGTACGTCATAAATTGAATTCTGCTATAAGCCAGCGACTTGTTTGATTTAAATACCTCCTAATATTATTAATGCCGTATGTTATAAACTATATCAAAGTCATTAACTTGGATTTGCCACAGTGTTAGACACATTATATACGTATAAATAAACCCTATTAATAGTACCCACATAAGACAAGCTTATACGGTTTTTCTTATTCAATAACTAAATTTATGCAGTTGAATCTTTCCCCATTGTGTCCGAAAGAAAATATAGTACATATTATCTTTACGCCGGTAACATTTTGAAACAATACATTACCCATATAATTTGTAGAGCACAACATATAGACCATTACAGCACAATGTTACTATTGATACACAAAGATTAGTAAGCTTATTACAAGCGCATTGTATGCAAAAACTCTTCGGTTGAACGCAAATAACGTTCTTATGGACACCGTTTGTACGATTCATACAGATATATTATCCAACATTTTATTCTCCCGTGCTTTCATAACATGACCCTAATTCCTTGCCCTTAAGATACATATCGGTCCTTCAACAAACGTAACTTAAGACGTTTCTACATCAGCTACGGTTGAACCACAATATTTTATTTTTCTTGTACCAAAGCTTTTGATACAGCTAACAAATCTTGCAGTTTTACACTACTTATGCCGAGAAGATACATAAATATGATATATTTTAAATTTTTAATAGGGTTATTAACTGATTTAAATATTTAAAACGAACTAATACAAATCTTTAGTATTTAGAGAAAATATGATTTTAAACTGATTTATAAATCCCATTAACAAGGCTCTTACGATACAACTGTTTTGAATTTGATTTTTATCTAGCTGTATATAAAATTTAAATTTGAAATACTTCTCGATTTTAATATTAATTGTATCTTATAAAATAAAGTAGTTAATATATATACCTACTCGGATACGTGAGAGATTTTAAAAGCGAATCGTTGTGAAACATGAAGTAACTCTCAGGGCTCTGTTTTGTCACCTCACTGTGATCTGGACCATTTCATACTATCCTTACGTTTGGGGGCATCTTAGAATATTCAATTACATTTGCTAACCTGTTATACATTGCCTTAAAATAGTCATGTTCCTTATTGATGGAGCTCCATTCTATTCATGTGCAGTCAACCGTCTTCTTGATTTATATTCCCTTTCTTACAATCAGCTTAATTGCTGAGAATCATACGATATTTATCGAAATAAATAATAAGTTTTCTTCTGCTTCCATTTATTTCTCGCCGGGACGGAATGGATTTTTTTACAAATTTTTACAACTTCTAGCTCGTTAAAGCTTGAATTAACATTTTAAAAATATCTTTCTTGTTTTTTAAATAAGTTAAAATTTTAGCTTGAGCGGCGGCGCTCGTACCCCATAACAATAAACCGCGTGCGAGAGGGACAGCAATATTAGTAAACGAAACGTTGCCATTACGTCGAATAAAAAGAAAAGTTATTATATTTTTTATTGGGGAGGGCCGCCACCCTCACCGCCAAGAGGGTTATTTTTATTTTATTCGAAAAGATTATTTTCCATTTGTTTTAACTTCTATATTCGCGATGTGAGGGCTGAAATTTGTGTGGCAGGTCGCACGCACGCACTCAATGAATCACTAATGCGTGTCGCATCATTATATTTTTATATTTAAACTTTACCAGGGAACAACATTAAAATGAGAAAAGTTGCGCTGGTATTATTATTATACGCCGGCGACTTCCGATCTCGATTTAATATCCCCACACTTAATGTTTCGTTGCGATGCGCCTTACAGCTAACTCGATATTACTTTTCACGTTTAAAACAACATCTAATTTATTTCACCCGGGCTCCTCTCTCTGGTATTTTATTCAAATATTAAACTCGGAGAAGATTCTCTCAAACATTGCTTTGGTTTCTTTATAATTTTTTACAAGATCCCTTCTGAGAAATATTTAGAAATCTCATTACAATAAACATATACATATACCTATGTACATCCATTTATTAAACCGCAAATATTTGGATTACAATATATATTATAGAGCAACCAGGTTACCGTTATATTTTAGGTTAGTGAATATTGAACGAAACTGAATTATTTGTCGGGAGTTGCTCATAAATGCGTGAAGTAAATCTTAGCAAGTTCTAAGTCGCGCTAAGCGGCCCTATAAGCGTCACACCTGAAACAGATGACGACGGACTAACAAACAAATGAGGTGTCAACTCGACCACCGTGCCAACCCACCGGCTATAACTATTGATATTTCCTATTAACCTGAGGTAGTCTATTTGCCCCCCAAAATAAAGTAGTCTACGAAGATTTTTAACGAGCAAACCCGAAACGTAACACAAAAGCAACAGACATCAATACTCAAGACGCACACAATAAGGGTGGTTAAAACGTATCTAATTGCATTGAAAACATTCGAGCGTCGAACACAGTACGATTTAAAAGTGATATTCTCAAACCATAAAGCAGTTTCACATGGGTCTGTGAAATATTTATCTTAATATTATAAGTAAACTTAAAGGCCGGCCCTCGGACGCGTACAGCGCCTGAGCGATATTGATCCTTTTTATTAACGCTTTATAAAAGCTCACACTAAGTATCATAATTATATACATGTTCGATTCCAACATTCATTGTTTTCATAGGCGGTTATATCACAGTTTTTTACGTACTTTGATATGAAGTAAATGTTGTAAAATGAGCTTAAAGTTTGCATTCAAATGTTAACAAGTTTACCGGTTCAATTTTGACAACCAATTGAGAAACCATATCTTAAAAGAGTTATTTTTTAATTAAATATTGTTAATGTTAAACATATACCTAATTTTGTCAATATTACATAAATAATCAAATTAAATAATAATTCAGTTCTAATTAAAGCTATAAATTTTTATTATAGCTATAAATCTGGATTTACTTAATATTATTTAATCATTTAATATCGACCTTAGAACGCCACATTATGTAAAGGAATTCTAGGCTATATACATTTGAATCTTGAAGAAAATTGGTCGAAACCGTTGGGTATAACTGATAGAAAATAAAGGCATATCCAGCATTATATTTGGGGTGTTAAAGTATCAAAACCAGCGGCTGAGGTCGTCTTCAATTAGGTACATAGTAGTGCGCTCCCTTGACGCCGCGGGTTCTGTTGGCCCTTTGTTTGTGCATACATTTAAATACTACGCCGTAGGTTCGATGCGTCCGGTTTTAAAAAATAAACACACCACCACCAATATTTGGACACACGTAATAATTTATGAGCACTGTCCTTTTTAGTTTTTGTTGCCACCCTGAAACGCTGGCCCCTGACGATCGCCTTTATTCCCATAATTAGTCGCTGCCTGCTAATTAAATACCCATTTATTTTATTAATTAAAAAATCTTCTCAATGCTTCAATATAATTATGGAAATGTACAAATTAGCAGCGCCATCTCGACGCCTGCGTATTTAATTTTATATTAAATAATACCTATCCTATTTCATCTAATATATCTTCGTCGCCATTGTTCACAACAATCCGAAAATCTTATTTCCTTTTATAAGATGTCTTAGTCACAAATTGTATAAACAATATAGTTTAACGCGGCTATTACGTAAGAAAACAAAAAAGGTTTGTTTATCGGCGTGATTGAAGGACAGAAAGGCCTCGGGTGTTTCAATAGTAACCTTTTGTTAACTTTATTTATTTGAGACAATACAAGGAGCTTTTATAACGAACTTGTAGACATGCAAGGTGAAATAAATGGTCACGGCTGAGCGAAGCTTCCTTCCGGTATTTATATTAACGTAGATAAATAATGCGATTTTAAGCTCACTTTGAATGAGGCTGCGTGTGCGTACATATTTTTAACCGACTTCAAAAAAAGGAGGAGGTTTCTCAATTCGACTGTATATATGTTTTTTTAATACAATTTTTAGTAGGAACTATGTAAACTTAAACATGTGAAAACCTGTCTACTGATGACGAATTGCTGCAATTTGTTTTGGACTGTAAAAATATTTTTTGTTCTTAAATACAAACAATTCAAGCGGATGGTTAAACATTTAGTTTTAAATTTAAGATGTACGTCATCTCAACAATAAGACGTAATACGCTTGCCGCAAGGTCTAAAATCACACTTCGAGAGTCGAGACCCCGCCGCAGATCCATGTCTCAATAGCCAACTGGATCAGACCACTGTGGAACCTAATTCGGTTTACCGAACTAATATACCAATTTGTGTTTCGCGACGGTAAAGTGGTGGAAAAACTGTTACCGGTATTGGACAATTGGATGATTGCGAATAAGTTAGGCTCAGTTGCTAGATATTGCGGCGACTATTGTTGACATTGACTTGTCGAGCTTTTGCTCTTTTTCACCTTATCGTAAAGAAAGGGATGCAAGATAAAATTCCTCGATATATTTTGGTTTTATTAACCAAGAATGACACAGATACTTTCCGTGCTTTATCATTCATGTTAACATCATATGCGTTTGTTCTATCGAAATTTGCTTTAGTTTAAAATATTACAGTTACCGTGCTATAGATTATAATAGTTGGTACAACCTCAACTGTAAGTTTCTTTGTCCGGTCAAGCGCAACATTGCAAAAGTTCGTAGACTAAACATTTACTTGTATTAATAATTTAAAACATCAAATTACTATTACATAGCTTGATAGGAAATAGCCGGCCCTCAGCGACCTTGCACTTATCACATTACAATCATTACTTGGTTTTAAAACAAAGTCGCTTTCGGATTTGTCCCTATGTATAGGTCGCGTCACGAATCTTTAGCGCTGAACGAAACCTGCGCAGAAGTCAAAAATAAGGTATCGAGGTAACGGCGCGACGCGCGGGGCGCGTGATCGCCGGGTGCGCGAGCGTTGATTGGTTGTCCCAGTCGTGTTGCCTTTCTCGCACCAATACGTCAATTACCAGCGCGATTCTACCGATGCGCAGCTATTCTCGTCCAGCGCTAAACATAAATGACGCGTACTATACCTATGCTTAGATCTTTACTAGTCTACGCTACAGATTTTTATCTGTTTATTTTAATAAAAAAGTAATTCAATAAGGCAAAATATATGCATGCGAAGTCGCTAGCTGAAATATAAATAAGTTTCAAACGAAAACTATATCAGTTTTAAATGTAATATTAAAATGCATTTGCTATATATACACTTAAAGTTGCCAGTTGCCTCCACCGCAGCTCGATTCTACTCTGCAGTCAATACAATCTCGTCGTTGATTTAATAAATTACGTCTTGAAATTCAATAAATTATCTCGAGTATAGTTTTAAAATAGTTCTTATTTTATAGCGATGTCTGCAATTGTGTGATGGATAGTAATCTAATGTGGTGTGAAGGTCGCGACTCATTGCCAAAATATTTTTAACTTATTCGCAATTTTTATTCGCTAAGATATAGTTAATAGTTTAAAATATGACACAGATAGCAGTCATTGTTATCGCTTTACACTACACTGTATTTATTGATTTTGCACCGAAATAAAAACCTCTTTAAGTAGCAATTAAAAATACATTTTTAATCTTGTTCGCTTTTAGCACTATCGATTTACGGCGTGGACTTGATCGCAACATTTTCCATACCTTGAATTATTTACATTAGATGAATTCTGTAAGGGCATAATATAGGTCGCATTACTGAGAAAATTAAAACTGTGTACTTAAGCTGCCCCACTTAGTATTGTACTCAGACAAATACCTTAAATTGTATGTCTTATTAGTTCATCAACAAAATAAAGAGGATATCGGTAGTTAGTCGATTGACGGGCTTATGATATAATTTAAACTGTTTAAGTAGACTTCCAGTAATGTCTACAAATTACTAAAGCTGGTTGGATAACAACTGGATTTTCTAGAAACATCTCCAAACTGTAAATTTGTTCTTAATTTCGATTTTTCTTCCGAATTACTACTACTTTTTTATTATGTAGGTTGGAAACTATTTATCGGAAGTTAGTAAGGAAACATGTGAGGAAAAAAGTAAATAATAGATACTAAAATTGTTGTTTTTTTCTTAAAAAACAGTTGTATTTTTTCTTAAAAAACGACTAAAAAAATTCAAACGTTAAAAAATAGAGTTCATTAAGCGCATAATAAATGAGATAAAAAGCCTTATATAAGTGACAGTCAAAAATTCAAATTTTGAGGCATACAAAATGTACACATTATACCCTTGGAAGAGCATTGTTACACGGTTTTTATTTAATTAGATTTCCTTTGAAGCAAGAACTGTTTACCAAAAAGATAAAAACTCTAAGCCTTTGTTAAAAGTAACCGCAACGGAGCAACAATATTGTCCATAAGATAATTAGTTATGCACAAGTGCACGTAAAAAGTTGTACGTGAGTTGTCGTTAAGTTAATAAGCCTTTGATTTCAACTTAGTGCATTTAGAAGAATGTTTCAAGTTATTAACGGTGTGAAAAGTGCTTTAACGCTCTCTCGAAAACCAAAAGGGTTTACTTAAGTGGATTACTTAGGTATATTATAAAGAGAAATAGGAACTTATATATATTATCAAATTGGGATTTTGTTTACATTATATACAGGTATACCTAATATGATGAATCTACAAAAGTGATTTTACTAATAGATTGGTACATATCTGTAAGTCATTGCATCGGTCTTAATCTGTAATCGACACGAAAAATATTAAAAAACAACAACGAAAAACGTGTAAACAACACGACTTTCGAGTATGCACTATATGTAGAATGGATCTGTATATCTATTTTAAAATATACTATGCAACGTTTTAATAATATTCAATGACAGAAAGCTTTTCTCTTACCATACTAAATTAAGCTAATTTAACGCAATGAAAGTTATTTAAGAGTGCAACTACACGAATTAAAATTAGCGGTCAGACAAAATTTTGTAACAAAAACAACGGACGAACAAAGCGGACAAGCGAAGCGTTAAATTTCAGTACATTTATAGCGTTCGCGTACAAACTATTTCTTATTTACATCAGACAACGTCAATAAAAATATAATGCATATTATTTAAGAAACAGAGCGTTCCATATTTTTTATTATCGCACGCTCATTTAACTGTTATAATTAATTCGGGCCGTAATAAACAAGACGAAATTAATATATTCGTATAGACGGCCGTTAAGTTTTATGTTTTCTGTTTTAAGTGATGTGCTGACAACACAATAGTGCTATCTCTTTTGTAGCTCTGAAACCGAATCACGGTCGAAGCACGGAGCCAAGGAACTATGGTCTATGATACATTCTTAACTCAAATCTTTACATAAAAATTAAAAACTATTGCCATTTAAAGTGTTAATTTACGCCACCTAAAATTCAAAATTTGAATTGGAATGATCGTATCAAAATGTTTAAATAACGGTTTAGACAATGCCACGATCTGTGTATGTATTTAATTAAAAATACGAACGAACACAAATGATGTCCCCTTCAAAACAGTTAATGCCATGACGTTACCGTTTTGTTAAATACGTTTGATCCGACTGTAGATAACGGTTATTACAAGATATTCGCCGTGTTCTGACACATACATGAATAATAACATCAAATTATACATTTTTAATGTATTTTTTTAATTACAGTAGGTAATATAACATTATTATAAAACTCTCTTGAAGCGGTCTGGGTAAAACCGTCTTTGCATTACTTGTAAATGAATTAAACTTAGTAATTACAGAAGAAGACCAGTAATTAAGCCGCTCGATATACAATAACAGACGCGAATGTGCCGTAAATAATATTCGTGTAGAAGAAATATATTGTTGGGTGCAGTGTAATGATAAGAAGAACATAATAAATATTAATTAGAGAACATACGTGCCGAATTAAAATGATAAATGAATATTATATAAGACGCGGAAGCAAAATATGTGGTTGACGCAAAAAGCTTTGTAACTACACTTGGAAGTTATATTATGTGAATTATTTTATTTTGTAGTTTTTAAAACGTAATAAACAAAACTAAAAGTTACTCACACGACATAATCTGTATTATATAACCCTATTTTAAACAAATGTCTTATAATAGGTATTATATACTTCGTGTTT
>JADANM010005835.1:5234583-5255022 GCA_026213755.1 Eurema hecabe
AAATCGTTAGTAGATACAGACGAAACGAAATAAACATATGAATTTGTACTGACATGTTCGTAAAAAATTTTCAAACAAATTTTAAAGGAAGTAGTCCGTTTATGAAGTTAATGGATTGGATGGAATGGGCATGTAGTGAAATTAACGACAAATCAATCGGGAAATTGAGATCGTTTTTTAGTTACCGTACAGTCTGATTTTCACCTCAATATCGATTGACGACCGCTTGGCGCAGTGGTAGCACAACTGCTTTCTGCGCGAAGGGTCGTGGGTTCGATCCCCACATCGGAAAAATGTATTTGTAATTTACGTTTGTATTTTTCTATGGTCTGGGTGTTGCTATGTATTGTATGTATGTATTTACAAATGAAAAATTATGTATTTGTAATTTATTATATATTTAGTTCCCTTAACACAAGCTTCTGCTTAGCTTGGGACTAGATGGCGCTGTGTATAAATGTCCTGAAAATATTTATTTATTTATACATTTATTAATAACTTTACATCATAGCAATTGAAAACTGATTTAATTGGTAATGATTTTTTGTGTGTAAACTGGCAAGTTTTTTGGTCACCTGATCAGACTTTAATACTTTAATTAATAAATCATTTAAAGATTATTTTCAATGATGATGTCACTTTCCTGGAAAACCAATAAAGTATACCTACAATCTAAATTCGACTGCATATCGTTCTATATTAAATGGTTATCTATGACGATCACTATTTATCTAAGATATAGATGTATAAATAAGAAAGTACATATAAATAAAATACCTCGCAACAAGTTACTTCAAGTCTTTACAATGAACGAACTCAGTTCGATGATAAGCTTTTTTGAGAAATTTGTATTACTTACCTACACATGTATAAACAAATTGGTTAGACAACTCCTCGAATAGTTTGTCATGCTTACCTTTTTTATTTCTTAGTATTACACCTTGATCAAAATAATTAAAGTGCAACGCTTACCTGAAACAATGAAAAACATATCATTACTGAACAGCATAAAAAACTATATTTCATATCGGTATTTCTAAATGATAAATATACATAATATACACAACTACAGTAGCATGGAAGCTATGGGAAGCCAATGTAAAATTAATGACTGTCAAATAGAAAAAAAGTATTATTTATGACACATAACTCATGATAAATACGCTGGAGTATTTTAATGTATCTGAAGAAATATAGATGAAACCAAATGAGACAATTAAATGTTGCGCACGAATGGAGAATAAAGTTAGTTATTTCTAGATAATTACATTAAAAAAAACTAGAACGGGCAGACAATACAGAATTATTCTCGTAATGAATACGGGCAGATTTCGTAAAGTCTAACAAACAAAGAATAGTGTTATATTTAGATCAAATTAACGAACATTATGAGTGCGCGCGCATCTCGCGAACGTGAATCATACGACGCGTCGCGTCTTTGATATACGCTTTTTGGAAGTAAGTCAATGCATAATATTACGGCTGGCTAGCACCTGCTACGCACTTCATATGAATTTATTTATTTATTTATTTATTTAACACATTTTTGTATACACTTTAACGGAAATATATCAAATAAGATACATGAAAAAAGAAATATAGATACAAATGGCGGCTTTATCGCTTGGCAGCGATCTCTTCCAAGCAACCTTTAACGAAGAAGTACACGAAAGTAGTAAGGCAGGAAAATAAGAAAATAAAAAAAAGAATAGTTAGTTTAACTGAGACTTACGTGGGTGGTATTAGGATGATGGTAGTGACTTTTTAGATGAGCTTTAAAAGAAATTTTTGAAAGAAATTTACAAACATTTAAACTAATTATTATGTATTAACACAGTTAAAACGTTACAAAAGTTGTCCAATTGTATTAAAAGTAGATCATATTATATATTTGGCGAGTCTGTAAACGAAACATTCCTCACATTAACGTAGGTACTATTAAACATTTAATGTAAAAAATCTCCCAAGAAGAAATCGCAATCGTTCATTGAATCATTTCACGTCACGGTCATAAATCGCTCATCGCTCTGCTCAATGCTACCCGTCTTTGATATTATACTGTATCAGAACAACGTTTTCCACTATATATAACATTACGATAGATATCAAAGCTTAAAACTCGCATTTCAAAAGCTCACAAGGACGATGGAAAAGATTTCTTTGCTTAACCTATAATTTACCTACACTCCGCTTCGATGGAATAATTTTTCGATAATGTAGATGCTATAATTATTATATTATAAATAATAAATAATTGCTTTCGCGACCATTACTGTGTTGCATTTTATAACGATATCGAGTCCGTGTTTTAGTCGGTATGGATTATGCATTTTAATTGTAAACGTATTTATAAAATGTTATAGGTAAGTTAAAAAAGAAAGTAACTTTTTTTAGTTATAAAACATCGGGTTTCTATCCAAAGCCAACAAACACATCTTCAAATGTTTCTACTCAATTCTAAATAATATTATACGTCTTGCCAATTTAATTTGATTCAAGGCCTTTTTCGATCGATGGTGATAAGAATAATTTGTACATACATAAATTGAAACAGTCATTAAATTTTTGAGCTCCTGCATCGTTTGTTCGCAGCAACTTTAAACAGTGTTGCTATAATAAAAATAATCGTGTGATACAGTTAAAATATTGCACGAAGTTTGTACAAAAATGCAATAATATTTCTAAAGAAGGAGCGAGTTGTAGGCAATCGAAAACAAAGTGCCATTAACATCATTAAAAAGGTGCAAAATTATAGACTTACACACAAAAACAGCTACAAAAAGAGTTTACGAAGCTATATTTTATTCCGTTAATGTTATAAAATATATGGCGGATGCAGCCATTATTTATACTTTAATACATACCTTCAAGACACGTTTGGTAGAAGATTATTCGCTACGCAAACGTACCTATAAGTCAGGCGCTTTGAACACTTAATTACTAAAAGGGATAAGTAAACTATAAAAATAAATGGTTATTGCCAAGCTACAATGTAAAATTTTCCATAGTATACTTATAATTGAAACAATTATGGTTTTACGAAATTATTATTAAAACGGTACTGGGTTAACCGCATAGTCTTAATAACTACGTATGAGTGGATTAAATCTCTTAATTTTGTTATAATTTTCAACCATTTCAGAACTGTAAGAGTATGTATGTGTGTTAATATCAAGAAAGTGCTAATGAAGTAAATTCAGTTATTCCGTTATAGAATAAGAAATTATTTCTCTAAAACAGAGGAGGATAGATTATACAGGTATGTAGGTAGCTAGTGCTATAAAGAGATAGATTTTTTTTTTATTTAAAAGATATTGGGGGTATAATAAGATATTATATATTTTAGATGTTGTCATCCAAAATACTATTGGTTCATTCCATGCTTTTTCATAATATTGATTATGAATAGAAATTAATTTCAATGCCATTTTTACATGTACCTATGTTCTTAATAGGAATTATAAAAGTCGTTTAAAACGAACTAAATTCTCAACGTAAAGTCGCAGATTATATTAGAGAGATGGCTACATTTCACAACTTTTTCCCCCGCTAGTTTAGTACGAGGCAAAAAGCGAATGCCGCATAAAAGAGTTAGTTAACAATTATTTATATTCCATCCGTTGGTTCGTCACGCATTGTTGAATCCCACATAATTGGCCAATAATTATGTCACTAAGTGAAGCCCCATACGCCGTTTGTCTATACAGATCTCGTTACATTTAATTATTTTATGCCACAATAATGATAGCCCATGGCCGCTGGGACCGTTCCACTGATTTATTCGATTGAATTCAACGCCTAACCTCTACAATTACATATTATAACATTTTGTTTATTGTGTAGTGACCTTAACAAGCTTTTTCTGACCAATAGATACTGATACTACTGATAGTAATAATTAGATCGACATTTAGTTTTTGCCTTCTTTGGCGTGTCAGTTTTGACAATGTGGTCGTGGTCATCATAAATCTAGCACCGTGCTCAATGCGCAGTTTTCTTACGCTTACTGTCAATTCTATACATTTTTTTGCTTTTTGATTATCAAGTAAAAACTATTAATTGTCCAGGGCCTCTGATGACAAGTAATCACCATAGAAACGTCCTAGTTCAGAACTGTATAGATATCATTCTTTGCTGACCTATAGGTAACCATTATAACAACATAGATTGATACAGCTACCAACTAAGCTGGCCGGTAAAAATTGCAACGATATTATATCAATTTAAAAACAATATAAAGACAATTGAAAACAATTCAATGAGTGTTGATTCTTATTTTATTGGACAACAGCAAAACATTCATTGCTACAATATTTTCATTCGACTGTTGTGTCGTGCGGCCAATAAATCCAATATACTTATAGTTAAAAGAATACATGTACACCCAAATGGATTAATTTTCAAGACATTTAAGAGGTATATACTAATACAAACATTATTTAAAAAAATCAAGAACACTTATATGATATTTTAGTGTTAAGACGAGTTCAATGTGTTAATATACTTTCGTTGAAAGAAACACAAACAAATAAACTAGTAAGTTCAAAGTTCGCGGGCAAATTGCGTACGTATAGTATGAATAGAATTATGTAGTTGATTTCGTGCGTTGGTTGCGTGCAGCCGGCGGCGTTCTAGCCGTCAATCTATTGTAGATCTTATCGGAACACGTGTAGGTAACTTGTCTCAACTTTTTATTTAAAGACTTAACTGGCTGGCTACCGGACATCGCTTTGGCTAATATGCGTTATGCAAATCCGTATTGCGCTCGGAAGAGCGGCGTTTTTTTTTTCTTGTAGACTGCCAGGTTACAGATAATTATGTAATGAAAATGAGGCCAATCACACGCTACCACAGATAGTCAAATTATAAAATTCACAAAAAATTATACCCAAACATGGTCAAAAGATATTTTGTAATTAAAAATGAACTTAAAAAAACATAGGTACATATTATACCTAATCCTATTTTAAAATAACTTGCAATTATAACAACGATTTAAATCAGTTTTGGTCTTTTTATTTCGGATACATCTTTAATAATATTAAGAATAAATACAAGAACATGACATACTTTTTAATACACTTATGTACCTACACGATAGAAATGATTACTAAGAAATTGCAATCGATACTTAAATGGGCAAATAGTACCTATTATGAATCAGTCGAAGGTATGCAAATATAAATTTACTCAAAACATTTGAAAGCGAATATAACTATGAAGTTACTTGTTAAAAGAAAAAAACTTTAATTTCTCTTAATGTTTTCATCGATGCAAAAAGATTGTCAAGTGAAGGTAGTCTGTGAATAAATTAATATTAACATTGCATGTAATGTAAATAAGAATGCTCAAGCAATTAATTTTCGCATTTTATAGATGAAATTATCGCCGACACAACATTTAAAATCGAGATATATTTTCAATAAAGATTCCGAGTTTTCTCCGTTTATATGGAATCTGTAGATGTATAGTGCCTATGGAACTGTAAAATAATCAAAATATATGTAAACCCGCGACTCCGTCCGCGTGGAATTTTATATAAGCTGACACCCTTCCCCCTTATAACCGTTTTTTTTTCAGTTAAAAAGTAGCCTATGTTTTATCTCAGGCTATAGACCATCTGTGTACCAAATTTCATTACAATCGGTTCAGCGGTTTGGCCGTGAAAGCGTAAAATTATAAAAAGTTTCAACCCCGCAACCTTTTGGGGGTTGATTTAAAAAAAAAGTAGCCTATGTCCTTCCCCAGGCTCTAGACCATCTGTGTACTAAATTTCGTTCTAATTGGTTCAGTACTTTTAGCGTGATGGAAAGACAGACAGACAGAGTTACTTTCGCATTTATAATATTAATATTAGTATGGGTAAACATCATTCATGTTCGTGAGTGATATAAATTTGTGAGATTATGACAATAGAAATGTCTATAATATAAAAATGAATCGCTCTGTGTTGGTAAAATTTTTTTTAGAATATTCCTTGAAGGTCGAGTATGATTCTTGAGTAGAGAAAAAGCGGGTAGATGTAAATCGTTAACTTAACTGCTGAACCAATTTTAATTTTTTTTAATATTACTGGAAGAAGTGAAGGTCACGTTATACCTACATAACGTTACAAGTAGGTTAAGAACAGCGTGAACGAAGTCGCGTCGAGCCAGCTAGTCTATAATATAAAAATGAATCGCAAAACGTGTTGGTAAGCGCATAGCTCGATAACAGCTGAACCGATTTACATAATTCTTTTTTTAGTTTAAACCTGGATTTTTTTTATTCTATAAAGTGGTGAGACGAGCTGGACGCCCTTCTGATGGTAAGAGAAACGCCAGCCCATAACCAATGTAGTGCTACCCAGAACTTTGCTCCGGGCAGGGATGCACTACATTGACGCTCCCCACTCTGAGTCATAAGATGTTAAGACTCATTAGCCCAGTAATCTCGCTGGCTACAGTGCCCTTCAGACCGGAGCACAGTGACATTTGCACATCACTGTTCAGGCGGTAGAATGTCTGGCACTGTGGGGATACCCACCCAGTCGGTCTCCCGCGAAAGAGTACATGTACGCCTGGTACATGTACATCCTGGATGTACAAGGATGGTTTTTAAGCATAACAAATTGTAAGAAAAGAAAGACCTAGATATACTTTGTACAGCATGGACGAAGTCGCGTTGGGTCGGCTAGTTATGAATAAGAGAGGATTATTGATATGAAATTCAATGTCATAATCGTAAACCGATTTGTCCAATTGATACAGCAAGGTCGACCCTTAAAAGGTACAAAGCATAATCTCCGAGATAATGATAATAAATTGCATACGCGATATTTTAATTACAATAACTGGATTGGAAACAGTATCCGACGATATTTATCCTTTTTCTCTTTTGTGTCAATGTAAAGAATATTATTTGAGACATCTTTTTAATTAACTTCTCATTGAACTTTATATTATCGTATTTTATTTTCTTGTTTTAGATGTTTTTGCATTTTTCATGTAAGTCGGTATTTCACTTTCGATAAACAAGTTGCTAATCCGACTTTTTTTATTTGTTGTCTGGAAGAGTTCAATCTCTAGTGATAAGGTCGCCATCTACAGTGTATTGAGGCATAGTGAAATGTACATTTGCTAATTTAACAAAGTGTTCAAGACAAAATCAAAATAAAAATATGTGCTGTAAACAAATTTTAGCATCTAATATCTTTTAATCTTAGTTATAAGTCGTACGAATATTTAATTCTCTAAAAGAAATACTAACCACAACAAACTTTAAAGGACAATGTTCAACGTTAATATTTCTAGAACAAGCAATGTAGCTTGAGCATACTAAGACGGCGCAAGTGAATAGTCTGCCTTAGACAACGCAACAGGTGAAGCTAGTTTCGTGTACAAGCCTCCGCAACAAAGCCCTATATAGACCAATTACCGTCCCTTCTGGACATTATTTCAATTTACATAGACTTACTAACATTACTTCTATGAAACTATAATGGCTTATACCTATTCGGTTTACATGTAATCCTTAAATAATCAATAGCTCTCTAAAGTTCTACGTAATGTAAGAACGCAATATATTCCCAATTATAGATACATATGTTACTACTTCTAGTTAAATACTTAAGGTATTTAACATAAAACGTTTGATTACAGTGAAGTGACTCTTATCACTACTAAGAAGTTTATATAAGTCTATAAATATTAAGTAAGCAACCTAAGATGAATCTCTTAATCTAAGACTAAGAATGTTCTTTTTCCAATTATGTTAAACAAAACGTTTATATAATGCATTCCAATAGTCTGCCGGTTGGCTGCAATACTTCGCGGGCAACACAACAACGGCTTCACAGATCGACCAATTATATTGTATTGTTAGCGTTGTATCGCTGCATTAGAATATTGGAGTTTGCTTAATAGAAGCTTCGATGGAAATTAGCTAATGGGCAAAATGACGAACAATCCGTCGTAATGGAAAAGCTAATTTTATGATGATTATAGATAAAGTTGCTTGTTTGTAATTTTTCTGTTGTATGCTTTACATTGGGTGGTGGGTAACTATGTGAGGGTACCGACGGGCGTTACCGACGCTTAACCATTCTTGTTGTATGAGCATTCTTAAAGGGTCGTGGAGGTACTCCACTGGGTTTCAGTCTATCAGTCCGTGACAGTGTCAGTTTTGATGACAGTCCGACATAATGGCCTCCTCATCTCCTCAAGATATGTCGTGAAATAAAAATTCAAACCAATATTTACTAGAACTAAACTATGAACTCCTGTTCTTAGCTTTTTGAAAGAATTGAATTTATCTTATTTTATCTATTATTATGTGTTATTTGTATTTCTTCACAAATATTGTAAAGACGAAGTATTCAATTTTTTATTTTCCAAGTTACTTATTCTAAACATTATTTCGGCTGACAGGGCATTTAACACTACGCTAAATATTTGCTCAAAAAATTCCGGGAATGTGAGCGAAACCGCGACCCGCGACCACTATAAAACAAATTTTGTTTTTTATTAACAGAGTATTTTTAACAAAAAAATTAGAACTGTTTACAAACACTGCTTTTTGTTGGAGAGTTGTAAACCGTTCGCTGCTATTTATTTATTTAGGTATTAATTTTAAAATGTTTATAAAACGTGCCAGAAATGTAATGGAGTTCTCTATTCAATCGATGGAATTGGCAGCAGACTAAATTTCGTATCGACGCCCATGCATTCATTCATATAATTTGTTTATTTTTATTTCAACGGCTTTCAGAACTAAAATGAGTTGTAAACAAACATCTGCCTCATGTAAAATATTACTAAGTTACAATTAGATATGCATTTTCTGTATTTATTTGCTTACTAGTAAGTATGGGTCTAATATAAGACATTTCTTTCAAGTCACCGTAATGCGTAGTTCCATATAATGTATGGCACCATTTCGTGCGAGTTTGACATAACCGCCTCCTTCTCCCCCGAGGAGGACACGGCATCCGTAACAGAATTTATTGTTAAAATACTACTTGAGTATATTTACCCTATTATATGTAATATGTATCTATATATATACCCTATAATAGTGAAATTCTCTCGTCAAACATTCAGATTAAAAAACTGTCTCTGAGTCGAATGACGCATTGCCATCATTATCGTTATTTGGGTACTCAACCCAAAACAACGTTGGAGGCGGTACATATATTTTGCGAGTTTGTCCAAACAAACGCAAATATAACATCCTCGTTTCATTAGTTTATTATATTTTTAAAGGCGGCGTTGGCACAAAGCGCTTAGATAAGATTAAACACAAAAAAGATAATTATCTTATGTTTAACAATGATAATTCCATAATAACGTTAGCGTTGTATAAACAAATGTAAAATTTCTTAAGAGTATATAATATCTTATGTATGCAGCTAAATCATTCAATAACAGTGTGATTATCTATGCATTAAACACTCATATAATATATACTATATTTGTAAAAGTTGAAGTATGTTTATCTTCTATCACGCATCAATTTGGCATTGTATAGTATTTAATTCGCATGAAATAAAAATTCAAACCAATATTTATTAGGAAGAAATCCTACACAAAATCTACCAAATCCTTAAGACGTATTGTTCATTTCAAGACTGTAGATATTAATAATAATTTGTTTGATACCCGAATCGTAACATCTTTGTTAATATTTTTTTCGAACCGCATTATCTAAAAGACAATCATCATGATATTAAATTTTATTGACACAAAAGCTACTAAAGAACTGTTATCAGCTACTGATTTACGCAACACTTCAGTTAGTTTATTATCATTTCAGTATTTTTCTTGCTTAGAAATCAGGATTTATTTAATATATTGAATCAGTACCATACGTTTACTTGTAGATTTCTATTGACAAGAACGCGAAACAAGCAATCGTATGCATTTCACTGCGAGAAAGCATCATAAGTTAGGATTGAATTTTATGATACAGCATACAAAATTAACATCTCATTGTGGGAAGAGTGGCTACTTGGTACTGTCCCTACACACCGGTGTTGACTCTCGAGCGGCAACAATCGACGTTCAAACAACACAGCCTTAATTCATACGAAATAACACTATCTTGTTATCTGTGTTGTTTTAAATTAAAACTATAAAGAAGATAACTTGTGTACATAAGCTTAATAACACGAAAAGCCGGTGTTTGTAATGGGCAAATTGTAAACGGCGTTAGATAACGGGCGTATCATTGTATTGTGTAATATTGACTTTACTTTGAGCTTTTTTAATGTACCACTGTTATATTGCTAAATTGCTCACTCGCTTGTCTACGGGTCGCTTTCTCCGTACACACATGTACTATAGAAGGTTCCAAAACATTCTATTCATTCGAGAAGAAAATAATAAAATTCTATGTATAGAGAGATCTAATCTTATTTAAAAGATTTAGGAAAACTTTTTGGGACGAAGAGTTATAACTCCAACTTCTCAGTTTAACGGTGCATTGCTAAAACTTATGTAACGAGATTGTAAAAGTTTTGTTATGAAGGTGGCATTTGCAACAAAATATTCTTTAGAAATTTGCGGATATTCATGTTTGACGTCATTTTTAAAAGTGTCATGTGAACAAGTGGAAATTTTAAAATTTACACATACTTTCCGATTGCTTCGCCCGTCGTAAGGTAAGTAGGTACTTTACGCAAATTGAAATCAAAGAAAAATTTTAGTTCTGAGAATGTGACCAACGAAGCATGAAAAATCACCGTTATAATAGCGTAGGTATATTGAATAAGTGGACAATTCTTATATATCTATTGCAGCTAATAGCTCGTAAAACTGTACGTGTATACATCAAAGACATGAAGCAGGGGTTACCTGTAATGGTGGATGAAAAAAGGTGTTGAACATGAAAAATTCAGCGAAATATCTAAATATAGTTTCACTAGCAGACTTTAAATACATTAATATTGATTGCGTAAAGTCAAGTAGATCCCGCGATCGTTGACCGCCGGTGACACAACGAATCTAAATTTTAGAGACGAATCTACTCGTAGCTTCGCTCATTCATGCGACGCTGGGTTCAAAATCTTCACTCGTCCAATTCTTCCAATTAGCTCGCAAACGATAGAAATTTTCACAAATCACGATCCGAATCTTTCGAATTAATTAAATATGACTGAATTGATAAATCGTTGTTTTCGTGAATCTAGAACGCGATGTCATACCTACAGTTCCTTTTATTCTCTTGTTTAGATTAAGGTCAGTGTTTTGTATGGATTTTTTGGTGCTTATGTTTAATCAGTAGCAATATTGCAAAAACAATGTTGAAGACAAAGTGATTTAACTAACAGTGGATTGTTATACTGAAGTCTTAAAATAATTTCAAATACTACAAGGGTTTTCTCTTCGCATCTATTGTTCTAAAAACATCTATTATCTATCAGATAAGTGCAAAAAATAAATTGCAATTATAGTGTTACCTCTGAAAACGTTTACAATAACCTAGCAATAGTTTTATTTACGGTTAAACAATATGTAAATATATCGAGCATGAACAATATTAATCTCCACATAAATTAAGTTTCTCAAGCAGCGTGAATTTAATAACACCTCGTACCGACGTATATTTTTTAATTTCATGCGCAAACAAATATTAATTGGCGAATATAATAAATTTTGTGAAATAAAATATAAAACTGCGTACACTTGGGTATAATTTATCAAGGAGAATAAATACCGCGAAAAGTTTGTTATATGTAGAAGTAGAATGAACGAAAATGGTGGATATAGGTAATTTAAATCATTCATTCGCTCAATTTTTGTAATAAATAAATACCATCGTCTGACGGCTTCAAATAATCTTCTCTTCGTAGGTGTACCAGTATACTAACTGCCTGTTCGAAGACGAACGACAAACGTCACATTGCCATTGTGCGAAAGAGATAACGCAATATAAAACTAAATAAGCCGATGTTCTCTTTCCAACGCCGATGTGCACCATTTCTTGCCGATAAGTATATTGTATTCTTATTTCAGATCTAGAATACTGCTATAGTTGAAAAGGGAAGAAATATTTATAAATTAATTATTTTATTATAAAACACAAAAGAAACGCTATAGTACAAACTCCGTACAGAATGTTGACCTAATTATAATTATCGAGAAATTATTTTACGTCGATTGCGTCATAAGTTAGGTCATTAGGGCTTATTCACGAAATCGAAAAATGAATCACGCCGTAACAAATGTTATTAACGTTATCTTTACGAGCAATGAAATTCTATTGTTTAAAACAAACTTCTGTTTGTTCAGCCGATAGCATTAAGCGACCTAAAGGAACCTGATTAATATTTGTATGTGCTTAGGTACTTCATAATGGTGGCCAATTGCGTATAATTGTTTGATATTATTAGTTTAGCCTTTGAAACCTGTTGCGACCTATCCTACGACTATTATAGAAGATATACTCCCGTATACCATCTATACTAAATTCATGGTTAAAAGAGAAATTCCTATCTACTATTCCAGGATATGAATTTAATATACGAATTAATCATCCTATTACATATCAAAGCACATCAAGCAAATACTCTTTTCAACTAGTAGGTATGTCAAAAATTACACTGAAAATGCAATTTTCAGTCACAATTCAAACTAAAACATTGCTACGCCCAAATAAAAGTAACGGAAGCCGATTTTTATAATACTATTTTGTTTACTCGTGCTGTATCTAACATTTGTTTGCATTTCTAGATTTCAGTTTGACAACTAAACTACGACAAAAACAACCATACAAAACATATATGACAACACGTGGAAAACAACAATAACAAAAATGTTACAATCTTGTTTTAATACTGATCTAAATCTACTATTTCATCTTCACATTGAAGTTACTATTAAGTTTGGTCGCAGTCTGTTATCTTATAGTCATATATTTTCTCTTATAGTCATACATTTTTGGGTCAACCAATGAACAATAGTATTCTGTTACATTAAATTAAAGCAGTGTTTACACAGAAATCTATTTGTTTTATTAGGAAGTAAAGCTTACTAAAGTAATTACCAGACTTAATACAGATATACCATTATCAACGAAATAACAACGTTAATTCTCGACCAAATAACGGTCTGGTCTATATATTTTGCTATCTAGCTTGTATTAAAGATTACTGCTACATATGTATTCGATTGCAAATGTATATTAGTATATTCAACATTTAAAATCGTAACAGAAAGGATTAAATCCAATATAATTACGTTGTTGTTTATTAAATTCTAAAGTACTACTTTAACAGATATTTTAGTGTTAAGAATATTTTTAAATGTTGAGTAGATATGTTATATTCTTTTTTAATCGATTCTACAACTTATTTTCTAAATTAACAAAAAAAATATTTTCCTAATAACGATAACGATCCACTGATCTAACAAAGTATTAAAAATAGAAAAGCTACATCAAATACAAATATCCAGCCTAGGACACAACAATGCATGAAAAATATAAACTCCAAGTCAGACTTCATAAAACTTAGAAAATAGTTTGAAATCTTTCAAGCCGTTCGATTCCAGCTAGAAATACCTTGTTCTAGAAAAGTTAGTCTTTACAAATATTAGACATTGGCTACTAAAAATTCAAAAACATCTCAGCGCGTATAGTTATGAATAATTGAATTATTCAGTGGCATTACGCATGCGTTCGGAAGACTTAATGTAGGTGCTCTAATTCCAGTAAACAATTTCACTATTTTCTTACGTCAATACTTTTAATATACGAGTAGAAGCCAACTTCAAGTGAAGAATCTCGTACGATTTCGTCGCGCCTTCACTGTGTGTATGTGCTAAGCGAAAGTACGGCATCTTTCCAAGTCGCACTTTTATCAATTACCGAAACCATTGCTGACAATTTTAACGAGTAAACCAAAATATTAGTAAAGCATTCGTGTATTTCGTTTTCTAATGAATATTAATAAAATTACATCATTTGTAGGTAGTTTTAAATAAGACTACCCTCCTCTCGGGTCGACAATACATAGCCTTACGAAGTAAAAAAGATCTATTATAAATCTATTATAGATCACAAGTTTATCCAACATCAGTCTGTCTTTGAGAAGTTAGCCGCTCAGACACTTAGATATATTGTTAAACCTGAATGAACTGCTGAACTTTTTAATGCAATCTTAGGTAGATACTTTTCTCTTCTCTTCTAAGAATAGGTGCCTAATTTATACTAAAATCAACCCGTTACTTCTGTCGTTCCTTCTTTTTGTATTATTTATTTAAAGTCGTTTGAGAGTTGTCAATTTATAAAAAAAAATATTTTTATTAATACTAGGCCCAAAACATACTGCGCACAAAAGTGTATTTTAATAAAAAACAATAGTTCATTAGCAAAGATTTTATATCCGTGAAGCAACACGTGCGTTTCCATTAACGCGGTTAATTAAAATTGTAAGTAAAATAAAGTATTAGCTTAGATTAATTTATGCTTATCAATCTCACTATTTAATACCGTTCTTGTACGATTAATTCTCTCAGTTAACCCGTTACTGATAACGCTTGTATACTGTATTTTATTTTATATCGGATTCTATAATGTTTTCTTTTAATAAATACTGTGTGATTCAGTTCCCTTGGTTCGTTCCAACCAGATAACTAAAACCTCTTTATGAATACTTACTTTTTTTTCTACATTTATAAAATAGCATACTGGCAGGTTGGAGATTCGATTTTTTTTGTATCTAATAATATGACGATTCGAGAGGTTAACTGTATGTATCCTAGTTGTATAAAGACTTTGATTTAAAGTAAAGAAAGTCAGCTTCTTAACTATTTCAAAGCGATTCGCGATATCAAATCAAAATTGCGAAGATACAACAAAACAGTAATTAATTATTGCTGCATCAAACTTACAGATTAGATTTAGGTCAATTGTTTGTCACTTTTGATCGTCCTATATCATTCAAATTTAGTCCTTATGCATAGCTTTTTTTATCATAGGGGAATCTTGTTATGGATAACGCGTCAACATTATATAGTATAAAACAAAGTCGCTATCTTCTATCAGACCCTATGTATGCTTAAATCTTTACAAATAAGCCACCGATTTTCATGCGATTTTTTTTAAGATAGAGTGATTCAAGAGAAAGGCTTATGTGCATAATACATGCCTCAATGCCGGTTAAACCGCGAGGTGCATTTTGTATGATATAAAATTAAATACAGTAGTAACTTCTAAAATTTACTTTAACGAACCGTCAAATTGAATAATAGCATCTTTTTATTTCTAAAAGTTTAGAACTTCGGAGCTCTAAAAACTAAATTCTTCAACATTTAAGAAATCCATGTGTTCTAACTGTTAAAATGCCTATTTTCATTCGTGTTTTAACACAAAACTGTTAAAATGTATTAACATTCTTAACAAAAAACTCGATAACTGTCACGTACGTATATAATTCTTTTGTTTGTTACATTTAACAAATATTTATTAGCATACAATCCACTCGATATTTGTTTAATACAATGACGTACAATTAAACAATTAAGTCATTTAAATGTAAATTAATTATTGCAAGCAACATTGAACATTAATTAATAATTTATAACGAAATCCGAATAGTTGGTCGTGCGTGATTATAAGATATAAAATATTTACATTTTAAATTTTTCTTGGCGTTACATTTAGCTGTTTCATTTCAAGCCTTCTAACTGAATGATTTTATAACACATGGTTCGATGTTATACACAATTTTTTTAAGTCCTAGGTATTATATAGATTGAACAACGAATATGTTTTAGCAAACTTTCACATTAAAACTGACCAAAGTTGAAAAATTGTGAAACAAAAATCCGCTTGCAAACACTTATAAGTCAATGATCAATAAGAATTGATCAAAAATAAAAACATGACATAAAATTATAACTATATATAACATAGGTAGGTAGCCCGAAACATTTCTCAAATGTCTTACCTTAAATTCATGTTTATTTTTCATCACAAATGTACCTATATAAATAAACATCACACTAAAAGTACTTTATCTGAGTTTATTTTATAAATACCCTGCCATAACTACAAACATATATTAATACATTCAAAATTATAAAACCTGTCAGTGCTAAAATATTTTATAAGTGCTATTATGAATATACATAAAGTCAAAGTCAAAGTCAAAAGTATCTTTATTCAATTAGGCTACATAAAGTAACACTTTTGAATCGTCATGGTATTACAAAACATTTACCACCGGTTCGGAAGGCAGTTTCTACAGAGAAGGACCGGCAAGAAACTCTGATACAAAAAAAAATATAAATACAGACGAATAGAGAACCTCCTCCTTTTTTGAAGTCGGTTAAAAATAGGACAAAACAATCATATCATTAGAGATTCTCAATATACAGACAACATCGATTTAACCCATAACATATTCTAGTCTTATACGAGACTGTACTTTTGCTGACTGTACCTATTAGTAAAAAATTTCCTTTCAAAAACAATCTCTCGAATGTAGCACGTGTAAAACTGGTTCTTAGTTTAAATAAACATTGAACACAACCTAAAATTAAGTACTACAACAAAAGCACATTGTTCGTTACAATTAGCAACACAATCAGCATAGATAAGCTAGTTCGTACCTTTGTAGAAATTTACTTGAGCTAAGGATACGGTTACAATGGCCAATACTATTTAATATTAGCTGCATAATAATATGTGAAGGGTTAATAGTTATTATGGGTGTTAAGACAAGCCGTAAGGGTTAGTTTCACCCGAAAAATCGGCGCGGGTGTTATGTAGTGATCTCTTTAGAGATATTGCGTTTCTTTCGATAAATGGGAATACCGGAGGCGCATTTTTTCCTTCCTACCTTCTCTCATCCCATCCTTTACACCCTTGTATTATATATTCTTTTTTTCTTTTTCCAAATTTTGGGTCAACGAACGCGCGAAGCATTTAGCTTTGCGATTGTATAGGTAGGTACAGGCAGAGGTGGTCGCTTATAATCAAGCTAACCTTCTCAATTGCCAGTTATAATATAAAAGCGTACCCTGCTACTGGTACGTGGTAATGAGTGTGATATAATATTGAAAAAATATTACTTTGGTGTGAAAATTATATAATGATTCGGTTGAGGAAGAGTCCGCAAGAGCCTCCTCAAGTAACTCCGTCGCATAGTGGGACAGTGGGACACCGTGAGGTTTTAGTCGGTTTCACTCCGACATAACCTGCCTCCCCCTGAATTGTACCTACGTATACGTTAGCATTTATAGTTAGCGTTTAGCATACCTAATAGACAATACCCAGTAGACAGTAAAACAGAGATCACAGGTAAAACAAATCACATGAAATTTCATAGAATCGTTAGGCCCAGTTCTTGAATGTTGATTTAATGCAGTGGGCCGATTCTATGCAAACAAAACTTCAAACACAATGATGCATCTTTGTCACACCTGCTCGGGAGCAGGTATGCGTGAAAGTGATAGCAAATAAGTGTATGTCAAGCAGCATTCTTGACTTTTTTCTATTATTTGATGTGGAGTGAACAAAATCGTGATAAAGAAGAAATATTGTTTGAATGATCTTCAACCTACAATTTAGCTTAATATTTAAACAAAAACACCGTATTTTTTAATTATTGTTTTATATGGATAAAAAGTTGGAACTACAAATATAAAATTCTTTCCATATAATGGGTAGCCTTTTAGCAAAAACTATTTCTTCCATGCAATCATTGGATCTATTTATTAATGTATCGACGTATGGATGTAAGAGTGTGGATCTTACGCAAATCTAATATTATTTAAAAAAGTGTCGCGACAAGAAGACGAGACTATCCAATCATAAGTCATTATCAAAACACAGGAAATTCATTCAATGTAATATTTTAGTATTAAGACGATTTGTAATTTTTATTGCGTAAACTTTTACCTTTTTTGTTTCTAATAACATATTTTCTAACATATTTTCTAACTTATGTACAGACCCTTATAAGAATAATATAGAACAATACAGTTATTTTTTAATAATTAAGTGTAAAAGGAAACTGCATTTTCCTCCTTATTACAAATGCATTTTTTGACTTGCAAACGTCGTGTAATTTGCATAAAATATACTTTTTAATATAGATAATGCATTGCCCTCATCAATAAGACAATTGTTTAAAACTATGCAATTCTAATTCTTATTTGCGGTAACTTGATCCCACTTTTAGACAAAGTATTTTTCTCATTTATTATATTAAGAGTGATTATTTTTATTAAATATCTAATATAACCTTAATCGATAGTTAGTTTTTTTTATTACTTTTAATTTAAACAAACTTTTAAATATAAGTATTTACAGTAAGCTGTACTTTACAAAAGTTTATGTCCGATAAAAAACTCTAATTCGAACTGAATTTCATGAAAATCGATATATTGGTTGTGAAAAACGCGAAACAGACCGGCATGCCGGTAGTTTTGAATTTAAAATAACCATTTGTGACGATCTTGATGTATATCGAAAACATTTTGTTTTATATGTAACTACCCACATCTCGCGGTTTCATAGCATGGAATCGGTTACGTAATTCTAAAGATATTAGCAAACAGAGGGACAGACAGAAAAAAGCGACTTTGTTTTATACTAAGTAATGATTAAGTAACTGTATTTTTAAACATACAATGTTATTACCTTAAAACGAAATTTATATTTTTATTGACCTTAAATTTAAAGGTCATTGTTGGAGAATCCTACCCTTGGTTTGGAGGGATTGTACCTTTTAATATCTATGGTTATTTTTATGTGACACTTTTTGATGGCTAACCTTCTTTATTAACCCTCAATTATTTATTTTTATTATTATTATTATTATAATTATTATTATTTTGTTTTTATAAAGGTATTTTAATACTTTGTAAAATTATTATTTTTTATTATTTATACAAGATAAATGAATTAAATGAAAATTTAAAATATATAAGTGATACTTCAAAGACCTCTTTAATACAATTATGGTTATAATTAAAATAACAATTGTTAATCAATTTAACATAAAAAACTAAACAGTTATTTTAATAACTTCATTATAAATTGAATTACAATCGTAATTAATTAATTTCTATTAAAACATTTTTATTCTCCTTTCCAAGGTTCAACTACCCGCTTATTTGAAAACAAAAACCATATAAATGAGTACAGCTGTTCTGAAGTTTCTACAAATGTAAACGAACCGACGCGGTTATTAAAATTTTATAAAAAAAATATTTTTTTTTTGTTGTGTGTTATTACACAATATCTAATCTAAGTAATACTTCTCATCCCGCACGCAACAAATGAAACTAAATATATAAAACAATTACGTATGCATTGGTTACCCAATTAAATAAATTTTTAAAGCAAATAAGTATATAAGGTAATTAGGCGCCGGACTAGCAACAAAGTAGCCGTATTTCATAATCGCCTACATGTATTTACATGTAATTAACACGCCGATTTTATTATAACTTAAAATAACGTAATTGGATCGTAGAAAGGAAATCTATAAAAAATGTTGTGGAAGTAAAAAAAGTTGCTTTACATTGACGCGCAACAAAGTTACGAGTCGACAACTGCTAAAGCCTACCGGTTATTGGATGTGCTATGTTGGTGATACACGCGCCGTTAGCAAGCGGCTAATGGAACAAGTTCAAGGATTTATTTAAAGAAATACGTCTTTTATATATTCTTATAAGATATTTAAATTATCTCATAGTTTATTTAGAATGTTACGGACTTCCGATGAGTTATTATGATAGTTTTGTTTGTTATAAATTGTTGTAAGATTAAATGCAGTCAGTAATAAATGTATAGACGAAAGTGAAACAATGACTCCCGTTGAAGCACCCGTAAATGTACTACACGGAACACAATACACCGCCTCCATAAAAACACCGAGCGAACTTCATTTAACAGTTCCTTGACACTCAGTCCGAGACGATCCCTAGTCTTGCAACAGCTGAACTCTTCGCGCTCGCCCCACAGCCGATATTGAACCTTAAGGCACAATCAATACGGCTCAAAACCCCCAATACCTAACGGTTTACAATAAATATGCAAACTGAAGTAGCAGTTGCAACAATTAAACTAAGTTAACAAGTTATTACTTGCAACTTAATTTGTATTATTACGTTTACACGCGAACAAAATAATAGATGATTGTTTTATTAATTATAAATAAATTCAACGGGAACAATTCATTGTTACGGTTACGAAAGCGGATTATTTGTTGCAAAAAACGCATGCGCTATTTAACTAATACTATAATTATCTCCTTATTTCAAATCGTACTTCCTTATCGGCTCAAAAATAAACAAGGCGCTGGAAAAATAAAAACAAGCGGTCGTGGGTCGTGGGTGGTGGGTGGGGTGTGAGGGGGGGGGGCGGAGCGGGGCGAAACGGCGGGAAAAGCAGCGGCGGAGAGCGACTACCGACAAGCGACTAGCGACTCACCCTCTCCTCCTCGCG
>JADANM010005835.1:5259471-5270378 GCA_026213755.1 Eurema hecabe
ATGATAATATACAATTGGCGAACAAAATCTTCGAAAGATGTCACAACTGACCCCTAGCTAGATTATTAAAATAATCTGTGTTAAGGGATCAGTTCCGTTTCCTTCATGTATACATTGGAGTATATTACCGCAGTCTTTTAAAAATAAAGTTTTGGCATTAACAAAGATTAGAATAGAATACCTATAATAAATTTTGGGGAAATATAAAAAAAAAATTAAATCACACGGTATTAAATAGTATTTGTATTAACAGTATGGAGTATAAATAGATACTAGATATAATCGAGTACAAAAAAAATAACATATTACCTTTTCAACATAACAAAACGTCTTAACCTTTCCTGTGCTAAACAAATACTTATGATTTGATTACAATGTCCTTTTGAAGCAATACTTATTTATGGAATATTTAGTGTTAATACTTATAATAGTGTGAATAGTTAGTGATATGTTATTTTGACTAGATGAATAATATAATAATATATTAATGTCATAAGAATACATATAATAACTTATACAATACATTTTGCTCATATAAGTATGTAAAAGAAATAAAACCAAATATGTATAATAAATTTTTTATGTATTAACAAATAAATATTATACAATACGTGTCTACGTGTGAGGCTACAAGTTTATTACTATGAAAGTAAATTATTTCATTCGAAACGTGGGTGCTTAATATCTAAAATTTATTTGCGTGTCAGTACTGAGACATTCGTCTGACTTTCAATTAAACGATACTTGATAGTAAACAAAGTCACAATTACTTCACACTGTTGATGATTCCATTAGCAGCTCTATCCAACTGGTCTTACACATTCGCCTCGATCACCTGTCCACGTAAAAACTTGTCAAACCATACTAAAAATACGCATCCAACATTGTATGAATTAACCCGTTACATCCAAAATAGGCCTTTGGTATTATAAGGCACGCGTACCGGCTGTAAAGCACCCTTGTGTATTTTATATAACCCTGCATAAATACACACAACTGTTTTCTGAGAAATTTGTTACGAACACACTTCTAGGACCGCTGTTGGGGTCTTGAGCAAAGTTCATTACTTCACTCTACTTGGCATTTTAATAACAATTACCTTTTATTGGTTGGTTATTTATCTTTTTTTTTTAGTATTGACAATTTTTTTTAGTTGCAAAAAATATTATTAGACCTCTTAAGTATTTGCTCGCGGAGTCACAGGTTTGTGGAGGTCTTTAAAAAACAGGACTTTTTTAGGACCCCAACTCCTATTTTTACAATGCACTTTAATCTATCACATATAATTATAATCTTGATACACATACTACACCCTTCATAATAGATAAGTTTATAAACACGAACAAATGAAGCAAATAGCCAACGCTATAAACACCTAAATCAAACCCACCGCATTAAATGGTCCGTTTGGTATTTTTCATTATTATTCATCACTCATAAAAGAATGTGGCGACATCCACCCTCACGCGAGGATCGACAAATTAAATTGTAGCATACCTATAAAAAGCTTTTAAATCGTAACATTGTACTCGCCATACGTTATTAATTAAGTTATAAAAAAGTCGTCACTGAATTAACGTGTTTATGAAACTACACCATTTGCCTTGATTAGCTTCTTAGCAGCGCCATCTAGCGAGCTTTTCGGTTTGTTGTTGTTCGTGCAAAAGGTTTTGAAGCTCATACACAGACGTTCATAGATAGACATGCGATATAGAGCCTTTTTATATTAAGCAACTTATAACAGATTGGTTAAACTTTATCATACTTTACAAAGTTTATTTTTTATACTTTTTTAATCAATAAGAAATCCTTAATGTTACCATATTAATATTAGGAAATTATAAGTATAAAAGTAGGGTTGTTTGTTATGGTCTCACGCAAAAACGCCGATCGTCATGAAATTTTGTACACATATGCTTGGAGGTATCAGAATGTACATACGCTACGTTTTATTTGAAAAAAAAATGTTACCCAAGCGAATCCTCGGGTAAAGCCTAGTAAGAATATTAAACTATACTGTCAGTCATCATGAACAATTCTTATAGGTATAACTACATTCGTAACGACGCCAAGTAAAGAAAATACTCGTATAAAAAAAGTTAAACGTTAATAAATTATACGTACCTAGTACCTACCTACATGTTACATGCAAAACTAATATTTGTTAAGTATAAAGGAGTTTTTAATTGCTCGGCCGAGTTGTTTCCTAGTATCGTGGCTACGTAGGTACCTACATACGATACATAAAGTGTGCCGCTAACGGACGCGCTTTGGAAAATAAACATTCCAACACTTTGTCTTCCAAATCATCTTATTTAGAGAAACATTCTTGAAACGGTTTATTATGCGAACGACTTTGATGATGATCTTTCAGCATATAACACGGTCCATACTTTACAGAAAGTAATAAGAAAGTAGATATGTACCGACCTGAATTGCGTTCTGAATCGCGCTTATGATATTTTTTCGAGACAGTATATCTAGGTACATCCTAACGGCTGCCAGTCAGTTGTTCGTTTGGTCGAGAATCCTCTTTTTGGTTCAGAGACCCTGGACAGCGAAATTTTTATTTGCTATATATTTTGTTGTATCCATAATTCCATAGCCAAGTACCAACACATCGCATTCTGCAATTAAATAAAAAAAAACAAATGTATGGTCATAAAATATCAAATAAGAGCAACCAACAATATCGACTCTTATCGACACTGATATGATATTATCCAGAATGAATCCGCAATTAGCAAATTAAAGCCCTAATCAGAGCTTTAGGAATCATTAGTTGGTATTACAATTAATATAATGAAACTGAACAAACAATAAACAGACTCGCTTACAAATAATCCCACTGAATGTTTGATTCTATTTAATTGATTAGGTATCTACATAAAAAATAAAGGAAATAGCATTTAGCTTCTGTTTTAAGACTTTTAATAGTAATAAGTGTCAATCGAAATATAAGACGTTCGATACAACAAGATAAGAAAAGGTTTTCAATTAATAATTAATAATAATCTTTTCACTATGAACGTGTTTTTTAGCTAATTATACTCGATTTTTTAATCTATCTTGCTAATTTACTACACATTCAATAGTTCTTCCCAAATACAATACAATAAAACGTTTAGTTGGAAATTAAAACCCACCGACTGGGTGGGTGCCCCCACAGTACCAGATATTCTACCGCCTGAACAGTGATGTGAAAATGTCACTGTGCTCCGGTCTGAAGGGCACTGTAGCCAGCGAAATTACTGGGCTCATGAGTCTTAACATCTGATGACTCAAAGTGGGGAGCGTCGGTGTAGTGCACCCCTGCCCGGAGTTGGGCTTTATAGCAAAGTTCCGGGTAGCACTGCACTGGCTATGGGCTGGCGTTACTCTTTCCATCAGGAGTGCGTCCAGCTCGTCTACCCTCTTCATATTATAAAAAAAAAATTAAAACAAACTCCAAAACTTTTTTTCAAAGAAAGTTAAAGTCATCGAACGTATCAATAGCCTATATTATAATGCAAGCTACTATCCCAAAACCAAAAGAAAATAATTAAAACTATATACATACTAGATATGAACTAAAACAAACAATAATAACAGCTAATCTAATTGAAATCACCTACATTACAAGGAAAAATAGTATTTCAAATTTATATTAGTATCATAAATTTGAAATTGCAGTTCAAAAATATGACGGCCCCTTGTAATAAATTAAATACACAGATAATGTTCATTGTTCGTGAGTCACCTGTAAAGGTTATGCCTCACTTAGCTGTAACAACACCGAACACACACAGCGGCGAATTCCACACTTTTACGCCATAAGCCGTAATGTGATATACCTGTTGTATGTTAAATATTTGTTGTAATTATTTTCGTATAGAAGCCTTTTTCGTTCTTTTCCTTAGTTTTCAATAGTTCTTTGAACGTTGGTCATATTTTAATATCAATGTGAATTAATTACCTCTTTCAGCATAACTGACGAAAACATATGTTGAGTGACAATTTCAACATATCTTAGTCTTTATAAATGTTATACACGTACAAATTATCAGATTGTTAATCATTTTCATTTTTCCTAATTAATTATTTGAGTGTCACAACTATCCATAATATCGATATCGAATAAAACATGAATTTACACGAGTAAACCTACGAGAAGGACATTGGAATATTTCACTTTACATGAATTGATTAATGAGGAATTAAATCGTAATAGAATAATCGTAGTATAAGGTAGTTGTAAAAATTGTAAGTAACTGTACAGCGAAGTGTGGCGAGGCCTCAACACGTCCTACATACATAATTATGTGATGCGGTTGTGTTAACTATTATTTTACTGGTTCGTACAAACTTCTATTCAGTTAGTGACATAAAAACTATAAAGTTTTAGATAACATTCGTATTCATATGAAATCTTTTAGCACAGGGTATATGTAAGGACGGGTGTCTTATTGGTCGCATTTTTTATTTTATTTTGATTTATTACAGCTAGTAACAAAAGTCATAATGTAGTTACAAAATGAATAAATAATACAGTCATTACTATATAATAACACGTATTGTAATAATGTAAATGTACGGACATTTAAATACCTATGTACAATACAGAAATAGATAACAACCTAGAATTTTCTACTGAATTATTTGAATGGAACTACATTCATAAATTCCTTTTTGTTTTTTAAATTATATTTCTATATAATTTAGCATCCTTTGTATAGGTACGTGTGTTTTTTTAAATATATTTATTGTAAACTTAAATTCTATGAAACAACTTTTAAAACATGGATGTTTCCAAACATAGTTTCTCTCTTCAAATACCTCAATACATTTTTTTGTTTGAAAAAATATTTGTTGTCGATGAAATTGCTTTTCAATATGAAAGCATACGCTTTTAAATTTGAAACCTACTGAAATTGATTTTCAATCACGCATTTGATTCAGTATAGACAAAAATAGAAGAAGTGGGTTCTTTCCAAATCCTGTACAAAGTGAGCTTGTATAGCTTTGCTTTGTACATTTCATACCTACCGATTTGTGCAAGTGTCGATCTGACATGTAGTTAATTGGAAAGGGCGATGGACAGACTCGATGACGTATACACTCATCAACCATTATAAATCGTGGTCAAAAACGTAGCCGGCAATATGAACTCTATAGTGTCGGGACAGACGCCAAACTTGTGCGCTAATGTATTGTCGCTGCTTCCCAAGTGGTGGGTGGTATGTTGTCAATTCAGTTTTCACTTCTATCTGCGTAAGACGGCGCCATAATTGGTTGTTATTCGTGGATTTTTTTAACGCTTTCTGATTTTAAAACCTTAATTTGTAACAATTAGGCTGACCGCGGAAACTGTTAGAAGAACTCCGAGGACAATTTATATACCAATTGTTCATACCAAGGGGCTTTGTTTTACACTAAATCAAATCTCGAATCGTATAATATTTCGTATCTCTACTAAGCTTAAAGTTTATTAATTTAAGGTTTATATTAGGAAAGTTTATTAATTTAAGGTTAATATTATTTATTATTTACTGATTAGGCGTGCAAAACCAACGGGCGTGTTTAGTAAAATTAAATCCTTACACATTCCGAAAAGTGAATATCTAGCTGAGGAAACGTCACAGCAATCGAGTGACTAGTTATAGTCTCTAATTACTAAATTTTCTTATGGAGTCTAGACAAATTTAAGTCATCACGATAATAATAATAAAGACGCTAAGAACTTTAACTAAACACTATTGTAATAAAAATATGATAAGCTTTAAGTTAGGGCATAAATGCTATGAGCCATCTATCAGTATGTCATGGGTAGGACAGCTCGTGGCGCTCCACTGTAGGCGTTTCAATAGATATATTATTTCTTCCTTTATTCTTATTGCTATTATTCCTGTTTTCCTAAAATGATACACATTTAAAATAATGTTTTCATAATTCAAAACGTCGATAAAAGCAACAAAGAAAAGACTATTAAAATCTGTGCAGCCGTTTTCCGTTTTCCATCACTTCTTACTAATTTAGCCTAATAGTAGTAGCCTAGTATGTTAGGCTATTCTAGTAGTAGATACTTAAAAGAAGTCCGTTCGGTATTCTAGTTTTTTTGCAAGAGAGAGACGTCTACAAGATTTCTATAATAATACAATCTTATTCTTTCTATACATCACACCATTCTTAAACCATTACCCAGATCAAGCTTATATGTTTCACGCTATATCTAAATAACAGTAGCACCATTATAGTTACGTTTACGTGCCCGTTGCAAAAAAAAATTGGCGGGTTAAAAATTCCATCCACTAGTTATCCCATGGTTTAAGTCATAACCCTAAACATCCATCCATCCGGGCATTCTCAAAATCTTTTCTAGTTATTATACACTAGCTGCGCCGCGCGGTTTTACCCGCGCAGTTCCCGTTCCCAGGGGAATACCGGGATGAAAAGTATCCTATATTTTAATCCAGGTTATCACCTATCTACATACTTAATTTCAACTAAGTCGGTCCAGCCGATTTTGCGTGAAAGAAAAACAAACATACATCTTACAAACTTTCACATCCATAATATTAGTGGTAAGAATTTTTTAGGTGCTCAATAGGTATAGTCGTGTGTAGTGGCGGTGCACAGCTTTGAGTCGCTCCACCTCGACTTAAACATTTCATTCCATAAAGCATTTTAATGGAAAATCGATGATATAATTCAATTACTGGGCGGCACGGGAGCGCTACAAATCTATTCCTTTTTTCTTTTAAACACAAAACAATGTCGTTTTCTTGGGAAATAAAGAAGCACTGTAATCATATTTCAACGAGTCATTTGCTAAATGGGTTAACTAACTGTTGACAATGTTCCTTTATCAGACAGAAATTAATTGATTCAACTCTGTTTATTCCGCGTAATGGTGCTTTAACTGTAACTGATTATTTTTGCCAAGATTTCTTCAGAGTTTTTATATTATTGTGATATTACTCGTAGCTACCTACTTCATATCGAAGTAAAATGAGAAATTATGTACAAAATATACTAGTCCAACAAAATTTTTAGTCACCTGTAAATATTATTATAACTATAAAACAGTAGATGTTTTTTATAATATGAACTGCAAATATTAAAAATGTTACATAACCATCTACCAATGAACTGTGATAATCAAGTAACGTCTAAAACAACTTTGATTAAAACCGCAACCAAATCGGATCATCTATTTTGAAGCCACGCCACATGCACACAGAGCTACACACGTAAAACTTATATCTAACCTTTTCCGTTTTGTGTCGAAACAAGAAAAATTATTTAATCTACTCGCCAGTTTCAACTATTACAAAGTCAAGGTGTTTTTGACCTTACGTCGTAAAAAAATTACTTCATGTTTTATTACACGTTAGTCGTTACCCTTATATCCAATATGAGAACACTAAACCATTATTGTTAAAAGATATTGTATATAATATGTTAGTAACACCGCCGCTGTAATGAATTTTGTAATAAACCGCGATATTAATTTTCAGCAAAGCAGCAAGCCCAACCGTCTTACAAAGAAAAAAACCTCACCGCTTCTGGCTACTTAATTAAATCTATATCAGTACTGCTTCCTTTATGTCTATAAATCGCATTTATTTTTAATTATTATTTCTTTAATCGTTTATAGGCAGACATTCGACTGTGAAATTGTGATGGTCTGCGAAGATATGGTTTAAGATATGACAAGTATGATAGGAGCCTATATAATGTAGCCTGGCAT
Organism: Eurema hecabe; assembly: GCA_026213755.1. Taxonomy (NCBI): domain Eukaryota; kingdom Metazoa; phylum Arthropoda; class Insecta; order Lepidoptera; family Pieridae; genus Terias; species Terias hecabe. The sequence goes on from JADANM010005835.1 coordinate 5,267,201, forward strand.
AAATCTTTTATTATGTGCTACTACTGAGGACCTTCACCTGATGATAGGCGACCACCTCTGCCCATGAACAGTTACAAAGCTAAGTGCCTTACCAATGCTTTGTTGACAAAAGGGAATGAATAAATGGACATGTCTAATGTCTGATGAGAAGCCAATACTTGACGCTGATTTTTTGAGGGCTGCTAGTACCAAGGACGAACTGGCCCAATTCGGCCAATAACTATTACAATGGATCTTTATTACATTCCCGTTTTTAGTACAGAAATACGAAGGTTACTTGTGGGCGTTGCGGAGAAGAAGTAGGGGTCATGTCGGACTTCTACCGACTAAAGCCCCCTCGGTGTTGCATTTTCACCCCATCGGGTAAAGGTGACGCGCACCTTTGTGGACTCTTTAGCGAAGCTTTGTAGCAAATCACTTTACTTCGCTTCAAAGTTAAAAGCTAATTAACATTCACAATTACAAATAACAACGGCATCAATCAGTATATTTGTAACAAAACTAAAAGCTCAATACTTTTTCATTACATAACAATGTTCTAATGAAAAGATCTCTCCTACGATAGCTTTTCAATTTTTCACAATCATAAGCAAAGAGAGAATCGAAAATAAGACCGCTGCATACTTTTTTGGTGTTTTATTTATTACCATTCCTTTATGAATTTGTCGATCTGAACAAGTTCGAGTTTAGCTCTTTTGGTTTGTGTCTGTGGAGTCCACATTACAGATTCGACGTGCGCGTGCTATGGATGATATGTACCAGTATATATGGTGGGTTTAGCTTTAAGCAACTTTATTTCCTATTAAGATAGTACACTTGTAAAGACGTAACTCGAAAAAAATATTAAGTATTAAAGATTAAAATATACCTAATAAGACATGACCAAATCGTATGATTATAATCGTTAATCACCAACTAGCATTGGATATAAATGGATTGTATATGATAGGAACATTCATTATTGTCTTTACATTATAGGACGCGTGCAAAACCGCGGAATACGACTAGTTATTATAAACGAGAAGCGGTCTGCGTTGCAACCTATCGGTATATTAAACATTTACTTCGATAAAAATTGACATTATAATGTTGTTTGTTGACGTCATCGTTTCAAATCGCAAACGCATCAGAGTGTTCGCGGGAATATAGCTCTTATGCGTTTAGGATAAAGGCTATGCCGCTCAGCTATTTGAGTGGTAAAGTGCGGCGTACAAATGTTAATATTGCGACCACGGACCGCTCCAGTGGGACCTCGAGCAGGTGGCACCTGGATACGCGAATCGGTTATATTTGTTTGGATATGGCAATTAACTATTAGAAATATTCTAATACCTTTGCAATTAATTGTAATGTTCTGTAGTACTTTTTTGTATTGAAATTACATTAAAACATTGCGTTTGTATGGACTAATAAAAAGCAATTAATCAAATTAAAATTTTATAATAAGTATTACCAGTTGGATGTATTAATGTTTTGCTTAAATGTTAAAGAAATTAAAGAAAACAATGACTTTTACTAAATTAAAAATTAAAAAAAAAATGATTGTAGTTTCGTCTTAGTCCGTGTGTCCATTTCTCCTAGATAACGACTATAGCTTTTTACACAGCAGAAATGTATTATGTTAATATATTAACGTGACTAACAAAAAAGAAATGTACAATTTGTACATGTACATTTTTTCTCATTACGTAACATATTCGAGATGGCTATACCTATTTATTGCCTGCCAATCAAACGGCAAAGGTAGACAAAAAAAAGAAATGTTTACCTAAAATTATCCTCTTTATATAACGTTAAGCTAATACCATATAAAAAAAACGCTACCAATAACTATACATAGGCAATCCAAATAATATGACAATCTTTCAAATTGTTATAGTTTGTTATAGAGTGGTGCGGCATTAGTACCGCCAAGTAGCACATCCAGAAGGCACACACGCGCGCATCTCGGACATCCGCGCTCCGCTCCAACGTAGACTTTTGTTCTCTTTGTGACGGTTTCACGTTATTATTAAAAACAATAAATCGCTGAGGGCGCCACCTACCACTATTGCTTCGCTTTCACTTCCCGGCCCACACCCCTGCCCTCCCGTTTGTTATTAAAGTGAAACAATTTTAAAACAGCAAATCGATGGGTCACAAGAGATTAGTTTCATACTTCAATAAACTGGGGCTTCTGTCTACGTAACGGTACACGTTTAGTTTTGCTTGCTTCGTGCGTTTTATTTACCATTTTGAAAGTAAATCGACAGAACATAAGCACAGTCGCACTTTTTTTTATTTTATTTTTTTTTTATAATATGAAGAGGGGAGACGAGCTGGACGCACTCCTGATGGTAAGAGTAACGCCAGCCCATAGCCAATGCAGAGCTACCCGGAACTTTGCTATAAAGCTCGACTCCGGACAGGGGTGCACTACACCGACGCTCCCCGCTTTGAGTCATCAGATGTTAAGACTCATTAGCCCAGTAATTTCTCGGGCTTCGTGCCCTTCAGACCGGAGCACAGTGACATTTTCACGTCACTGTTCAGGCGGTAGAATATCTGACACTGTGGGGGTACCCACCCAGTCGGTCTCCTGCGAAAGAGACCTACCCCTGGTTAATGTTAAAGAATAAATAAGCCATGTTCCTAGGGGTTTCTTGTTTCTTAAAAATTTCAGGCAGGTACAACATTGGTAGATGAATATATGTAACGGAGAAATTCATAGACTTGACGTCACTAATTGGGAATCTCTCGCCATGTTCCAAATAACAAGAAATCGAACTGGCTTTTAAGATGAGCGACTGCACTACACTTTGAGTCTAAATCGACCAATTTGACTAATTGGGCGAGTCAATTGCACGCCGCGAAATATTTTTGCACGAATTAATCGGTCCTAAAATAGTGGCCCAATTTGGAAGTCTATCATCGAAGGCTGGCTACAAAGGTTTGAGGTTAGGAGTCTATTAGCTAGGATCTATGCTAATAGATTTCACTAGTTAGTTTTATATCGACACGGGTGTTAGGGTTGTCACAGACAAAGTGACAAGTCACTGACTGGCCGAACCACATGACTGAAGGTTTACCAAAATGCATTAAAAATACGTGCTACGTATACTTTGTTTTTACATACATTTTACTGCATAGACTATAAACATTAATTATATATGTAATGAGAATGAACTTGAAGTTAGGC
>JADANM010005835.1:5276475-5287015 GCA_026213755.1 Eurema hecabe
TACAATATCTACCCAAAGTGGTAGGTAATTCAACGAGTATTATCTATTCACTAATTACGTAGCTTATCGTGTAATAGAGTCAGCGAGTTCTCAATAAAGTAAAAATATTTTTCATATAATTTTGTAAAAGTATCTTCGAGGTGTATTTGTGAACCATATAGTGGTTTTTTAATAATTTGATATTTTGGTAGAGTCTGTATGTTAGCCGAATTCGATAAGAATAGGGGTTGTATCTTTGTCGGATGGATTTTAGATGGAAACAATTGACAGTAGTGATACAATGAAACAACGTTAGATTAAACCAAAATATTTGAATATGAAATATCCCAGAAGCAGAAACGTGGCATACGGTTCAATACAAACGTTTCTCCCCATTGACTAACGATTTGATTTGCCCCAAGGCACAGCGATAGCTCTAAAATGTTTCCAAAACGTAAAATCTCAAATTCGACTACAGCCAAATGATTGGTTACGAATGTCGCGTTTGTATTAGAAAAATCTCTTCCATTGGTCGTTTATAACTTGATATAATTCATATATTACGATCCCCAAGACGCTTGCCTTATGGCAATTTATTTTCGTGGGGAACATTATTCAATTTTCTCTCACCTTGCCGTTTATTAATAAATATATATTGAGGGTTTACAGTTTGGGGACACGGAGTGTAGGAAATTGAATGTTTAGTCTCGCCGTTTAGGTAGCTACCTATCCAGCGTTCTCTCGTCGTCTGCTTTACACTATCAATATACACACACTGCCAAATTAATTAATAGACAAATCTATATCAACAGTAAAGTATTTTAGTATCTTACATAAACTTATATAATTTAAAAAAATAGGATACCATTTTAAATATTTATTGCGAAAGAAACGTATAAAATTTATAAATTTATTTCAAAGTATATTTTTACATAACTATAAGATTCTCTAAAAAGCTTTATTATTCACTCATTGATTGTTCTTCGAATCCGATCGCTTATCTTGGAATGTTAACAAGTAATCTAAGACGTTAACGAGTCGGTCAGAGGCGGAGGCTTCCGCGCGGAAATCGCACCGCTCTGGTCCTAGTTTCCGTTGCGAGAACGTCACCTTCACCTACGTGAAAACCCCTAATAACCACAGGTTAAATAAATTAATCCTCAGATCACAGTCTTTAATGAAACACAAATTATTCAAGATTAAAAATTGTTAGACTTGTATTAATTATTGTGAACAATTACTGGATGTCCTACATAAATAAATCAAGATTTAAGATTATTTCATCTGGAGTCATTTTTATAAGCCTATTTTATTACCCGACTACGGCAAAGCCAAAGGAGGGTTATGATTTTGACAGGCTATGTATGTATGTATGGATGTATGTTCATCTGTTCCCTCGTAACTTCTAAACCACTAATCAGAATTCGACAAATGACATATCATTAGAAGCGTCTTAATTGTCCGCTGGTTATAGGCTATATAGATTTTCACCAAATTCAATGTGGCGCCCTCTAGCGGACAAAATATACAGAGTAAAAAAATAAAGTTAAGCTAGATATGCCGTGTTTGGTATCATTTTAAAGCGCTTCACTTGTACATTTCGAATATATATATATTACTAGCATTTGCTTGTGACTTTACCTGTATTCATGGGGTACTTTTATACTTTTTCAGCGTCGTTTTTTGTCGTAGTTGGGTTTTAGTTTTTTTACTTTATCTTGTTTGCTTTATCTTGTAAGCCTAGCAAATAATGTCATGAACCCATAGGCTAACAAACCTATGGGTTTATGAGCTGACCTAGTAAAAAACTGTATTTTGATAACCAGAATTTTTGGTGTCCTTAGGTCGGATATTGTATTATAAGATTTTCATAAAAGTTACAGTGCAGTATCAACTTTATATTTTACTTTTTATAATGGAAGAATAAGTTATTGTGTATATATACGAGTATTTATATAGACTTTATATACCACTTTTATATCTTAAGCAGTATTTATTTACAGCCTTTACATGAACTCATCGATCACTGATATCGAATATTTTACTTTCTACCTCAGGCCTCCATTCACGTGGAACTTAAACGTATATTTTGTTGAGTCATGTTAGTTTAATTAGCGGGATTGTTTTCTAAGCAATTATTGCAAGGGAGAAATAATAAAGTCGGTGCAGCGCGGTCCGTATCCGCTAGCAATAAAAATGTAAAACGGCCCGATAAGCGGTAGCGCTAAGGGCTCGAATGTTAAACCACAGGGATGTGCGACTTGTATCGACCGACTCTCTTACTACACATGGTATATTATTCTATTAGTCTAACGCCCGGATACAGAAACGCTAATCAATTTAAAGTACAACTCAAATCGGTCCCATTTGATAGTTCGTTATGAAAATCTGTCAAAATTACTAGGCTATTACTAGACTTGAAGCATGCTTAAATTTGCGTATGAGTATTTCTCCGTATACGCTTTTAAATTTACGGCTATGTGTAATACCAGTAAATTTAAAATCGATTCAAGACGAAATGAAAAGCTTAGACGCTTGTTTTAGCTTATTATTAGAGCAATGTTGCTGTACAATATTTTTCGATATTAAATTGGAGTAGAGTGTACAAAAACTACATTTTTAAAAATAAAACTTAAAGACACAAAACGATATTCTAAGATCTATTTCTGCAGTCTCAAGTAAACACCTTTAAAAAAAAAATAAACGCACTATAATAAAGTATAAATTTGTACATATATAGTGATATCTATCAAAAAAGTAAAAAAGACTTTCAAAACAATGTATTTCTTATTCCCAAATTGTGCTTGTAATCAAAATGTATTTATGATGTTAATAAATAGAGACGATTACAAAATATATATTGTCACATTTTTTATTATATCTGTGTCTCGTAAATAACCATTTCAGAACTGGTGTCTATCGATATGTTTATTACATTGGTGTAATCATTGTGAAAAATTAAAAACAAAAACAAAACAACAGTAGCACATTATATCGATAACCGCTCTAACCTCCCTACGGCGCTCCGCCTCAGTTTTTACGTCCGGATCAAACGGCGGGGTATTTTGTCACACAAAATATAAATGTGGCTGGCTTCCTTCCTTCATTGGCCGAGTTTATCTATGTGATTAATTATGCCTTGTACAGCCGTGCTTGCTTTCAGCGGACACTGTGTTATATCTCGCAACGGTTGTATTATAATTTGCAATTTGTTAACTAGTTTCCATATGAGACTCCTTTGAATAATCGTCGCTGTTTTGCCTACTGCTAGTAATGTGCGTTTCATTTCATTTTGACGCAATATGTAAGTGAAAATATGACTGCAGTTTTAAATGTTCATTTGAAGATTGCTGTTCTAGTGTATAAGGATTTCGTATGACTGTTATGTACAACCCCAAATAGCGACAGTTGTTATGTGTTTAATTTTTAGTAGATATCTAAATTGTTGAAGTTTAAACTTAAAAAAACAGTTTCGTTTTTTATTAGTATTGTTCTGTGTAGCTTTTTGTACATAAATTATTAATTAAACCGCCCTATAAAATTAATTGTTTATTCTTTATAACTTTTTTTTTATTTAATGACCTGGTCACAAAGACCTTTAGGTCATATTTTATTTATTATTCTTACACTTCACTTCATAAATTTTAGTCGAGTCAGTCAGTCGTTTCTTTCTGCCCTTCTTAAAGTGATAGTGAACTTTACGAAGAACCTCGACGAATCTTGGAGCAATTGAAACGGCGCTACTATGCGCTCACAAATGAATTCTTCATTTCCTGGACACTTATTAGCTAATTTACTGCATGATTTACTATCATAAAAACGAATATTCAATTGAGATTACAAACAGACGCCGCCAGATTCCCGCCAAAACTCATTCTTTATAACACGTATACATCTATTACAGAATAACAATTCAATCGCAAACTTAATTCAATTAGTTCAGAAAATATGAACTTAATAAAATGTATGAAAAGCGAAAAAAATATTTAATTAGTATATTACATGCTTAAACTAGAACTACGTACTAGACTACTACGTAGACAAGAGAGTCCTTCAATATTGTTAAAAAAGTATTCTGCCTTCATCTTGAATCGTTCTAGTAGGTATGTGTACGTTTACACATCATAACTTAGTAGTAGATTCGTTCCTACCGTACATTGTACAGATTAGTGAACGATGAACATTCCATATACTTTATTTATTCTCAACTATAATGTAAAAAGGGTAGGTATTCGAGATCGTGAGAAAGTCATAATAAATACATCAATTTGAACATCGATCAGCTTTCTCGTGATGCTGAACTGTTTATTAGTAGGGATATAAGGGATAGCGCAGAGCACGGCGTCCATATTTATTGAAATTACTTTTGATTGTAGACAGTAATGAGTGGCTGCAAGCCGGTAGCTCCCCCTACCTTAAAATTAAGCCAGGTTTTTGTTTGAAACGGTTAGATTAGACGGTCTATATGCAGATTCACGATCCGCGGCTAAAACATTGTTTGTTGCGATTATATCAACTTTTATGCTAATAATACGTATCTGAGGTACAGTTGAGTGCAAAAATTAACATTTTCAACGTTAGATATAATCTATCTTAACACCTAAATATTAAATTGATTGATACCTAAATCTATAAATTTTCATATTATGGTAAATGGTATTAAATAACTTTTTTTAATGTTTTTCACAATGGTACAGTCAACTACAAATGTATATTAACACATCTGAAATTACAAATCGTTTTTACACAAGCAATACTAATAAGCTTTTGAAATGTTGAATGTCTCAATATACTTTTGTACTCGACTGTATGCATTCATTAACGAGATATAGTAGGTTCTCTGCTAGCTAATACTACCGTAGTAGCCCGTAGTACCGTAGTACCTACTAACTACTGACTAAAGTTAAAAAAAGAAGTAAAAGATTAAATGGAAGCAAACGTTGTAATTCTCGTTGATTCAAAAAATTTTTTGTCAATTAAAAGACGTTTTTTTACTGACCTTAGTTTATTTTGAGAACTTCAAGAGAACGTAGACTTCAACTTGATATGATAATCGAAAGAGAGAAGCTTTGTGATAAAAATTTATAACGGACCTTTCGTCTAAAAAATTAAAAAGAAACTTAAAATTTTTAGTAGAAACATTAATTTTGCTGTTAAAAGTAAGTAGTTATCTTTTTTTCACTTAACCTTAAGTTTTTTTACAACTTCAAAGGACCGTAGACCTTAAAATCAAGTCAAATCAATCGATATAATAATGACAAGACGAGGCAAGACGAGATTCGTTATAACATTTTGTGAGAAAATAAAAATATGTTTTTAAATTTCGAAACATTAATTTTAGATGCAAATAAGTTGCGTGGTGCTCTCAAGCAAAACAAAAGGGTGAAGCAGAAATCTTATACAGTAGCAAATGAAAGGCCTAAATCGGGTTCCCTGTGAGGCTTTGAGGCGGAGTTGCACTTGTAGCGTGAAGCTCTGACTAATATAGTCCTTACTAATATTATAAACTAGCTGGCCCGACGTGACTTCGCTCACGCTGTACCTATTTTACCTGTAACCTTATAAGGTACTACTACCCTACACCTACTACTTTTTTTCTGCTTAAGAACTATCCTAGTACTAAAAGGGTTATTGAGATTGGTCCAGGTATCGAATGGCAATTATTTTTATATTAAGCTAACGGACCCGAAAGACTTCGTTCTGTCAACAATTTTCCCGTCAATTCGATTTTCTCGCCCTAAAAAGTAAAAACCCATCCTTGGACTTCAGCGAACATTAAAAAAATAATTGGCCAGATAGGTCCAGGCGCTGTTGATTTATGCACGTAGCAACATATTTGGCGATTCATTTTTATATTATACATGCTAAAATAACTCTGTTTGCCTTAGCGACTAAAGCATTCGATATTTTGAGGAAATGTTTCAAAATATGGAGAAGGAAGTAGACCTATTTTCACGCCGAAATAAGAGGTTGAAGAAATTGAAAACTTTTAAGAACGTTTTGTAATTGTCGTTGTGTTATGATTTATTTTATTTAGGAGTTTGGTAAAAAACAATTAACAATTGCAAAATAAAAAGTCGATATAGTAACATAACGTGCAGCTTGAGAGCGGCGGTACCAATTTTAATTAAATAACTATAAAATATTCATCAAAAAGAGCCGGAACAAAGGCTATATCCGTCACATTATTTTTTATTAATACGAAGTCAGCTTTCAGTCTGTTTATTACATTAGGCCACATATTTGAATACACTTTGAATCATATCATGGTGTGTGTCAATCATTTTCTATATTTTATTGTATTATATTAGATCTCGCCCGATGGATGACATATCCATCGAGAAAGTCTCAACCTAGAATTCTGAACCTTAGATTACTCATTGGCGGATCCATGGGGCGGTCTTGGGGAGCTGGTTCCAGGACAAGGTGGAACGCTAATTGAACATAAAATACCTATTTTTACTGGACCCCACTTACGTGACCCCCCTCCTGGCGCCAAAGCCTACCCCCCTGGCCCCAAAGCTGGATCCGCCACTAAGGTTACTTCTAGACATACGCAGTTCAACGAAGATCGCAACGTTTCAGCGCTTACGGCCGACTATACCGACGATTTGGCAACCTGTGCTAAAAATGGCCAATTCGTTGTAAGATAAACCGGACACGTGAGAATCGGTTTCGCAAACTAAGGCTTTCTGTCCTAGCAACATATAAAGTTCCAAAATTGTATACACACCAATCTTCCCTACGATACCTATCGTTTGGAATGTACCCTCTATATTATCTTAAGATTAAGTCAAAAATGTTCAATTTTGAGAATTTCCTTGGTAAGTGTGTATAACTTCTCGAATTTATGAAATTCAGTTTCAGGCTCTGACTTTTTATAACTTAGGTAAGTTCTAAGCTATAAATTTTTAAAAACTTCAAGGGTTCTTAGTACAAGGTTTAAATTTAAACTTGACATCTACATAATCTTGACAGACGGACAGCCAGACCGATGGACAACAAAGTGATGTTATGTTTCGTTTTTCCTTCTAGCAACGAAACCCAGAAATATACCTATATCCAATTGAATACTATTTTCAAAAGCCTATTAAATTACATATAAACAAAGAAACATAATTGTGATTAAGTATATTTGATCTTGAACAGCTTTTAAAATAACATAACAACCTATTATGATTTTAAATAACCTTATAATTATATTACTTGATAAAACATTCGTCATAAGTACTTCATGTATTTCAACTAAAATTTTCTTAATAGAAAGCTTTCGATCTCCTCCACTGGGCCCACGTAATAATGAGTTGATGCTCACTGCCTCGCATAACAACACGAGAGGTTATTTATTATATATTTATAATGTCTAATGATGGACTACAGCATACAGGATCTCTTGCTTGTAATGTGTTCGCCTTCACTTTACTTACGCGCACCGTTTGTGTATTATTTTAATCCGAACAAATTATTCTTAGAGTTAAACTTATCTTTCTTTGGAGAAGAAAAAAATGCTTTTAAGTAATCACTTTTATTTCGGGGAGGTTTTTTTATCTATTAAGTAGGTAATAGCGAATATAATGACAAAGATTTTATATTTTATTCCAGAATGATCGAATTATATAGTTTTGGAAATACACCTTGCACTGGTAAGCGCATAGTTTCAAACAAGAAGTACTACTTAATATTAAAAAATAAACTTATCAAAATTAAAAGTTACGTTGCTATATTAAAATCTAACTCAGGCCCACTGCTCCTTGCATAATATACTTACCTATTGTATAAATTAATTATAGACTTTAAAACATTCAATTCAATATTTTGTACTTAGATAACAATATTTTTTAATGAAAGCTCAAGACAGCTCTAACGCCTTGCTGTGCAATTACTAGTTCATAGCTGTATTAAAACACGCGATATCATCCCAATGTATTTTTATTCAAAGCTTCGAGTCTTAAAATATATCTCATTAATAACATTTAAATGCAACGATTACATTTTAACACATACCCTATAATTTCGGATTAAAAACGGCAACTATAAACCTCCGAGATAATTGAGAGAAAATTATATAAAAATCATGCAATCTTAATAAATATTCACAATAAACGCACGACTGTCTGTCCGTGTAGCTACGTAATTGTACGTTGGTTGTATACATTGAGGGAATGCGGTTCGAGTCCCGAACGTATAATTCTAACTCATAAATTTCTGCCTCAAATAATACATATTGTCTGGCTTCGCGTTTTGATTGATGTCAAGTCGTAGGCAATTCTGACCGGGCTAGATATATTGCAAGCCAAAATCCTTGAATGGTTCATATTAGCATGTGGTTTATATTATTACAAATACCACCTAGACAACTTGCATCGTACTAAAAATGTTTTCTACTAAAACTGTTCGATTAATTATCTTTTAGCGTTCTGTGGCATATTTATAATATTGTATATTTATACTGTAAGCTACTAGCTACCTATTGCCTCAAGTGTAGGTACTTATACTCAGAGCGCCGGTAAACCACCGTGAAATCATTTCTTTCATTCAATTAATATCTGTTCACACTTACAACAGCTTTGACAAGTAAACGCTTCTCCAATAGATAAGATAGATAAGGCATATTATATAAAATTCGAACGTTTTTCAACGCATTTTGTAAAAAAAATGAAATAGGTACTTATATTGTAATTAACTGTCCATTTTAGAATTTTATACGACTTTAAGTTTTTACATATTAGAATCGTCAAGAAATAAATATCTTTAGGTAGGTAACTTTAAAAAACACTATTTAATAAAATAAACCTAAGTTATTGTTTAAGTTAAATATAATTTAATATGCACAGCAACTGAATAACTGACGTGAACCGCCTTCTGTATATCAAGTTCTTAACATTGAGTTCTCGCGACACCCCCTAGCGTCGGGGATGAAATTGAACAGTTGTGATGTGATAGACCCTTGTGCAGACCGCAGGGCGTACTCCTCGGGACCCCAACATGTTATTAAAACATTTAATGCGTATAAAATAATTTGAGCGCCGCCCGCGGTGTCGAAAATGCGCGCCTAATATGTTTCGATGTTGCAAAACGTTTGAACCTGTTATATTGCAATTTTTATTTTATTAGGTGAGAAGTACTTGCGGGATTGAGGCGTTTGTGTATTAATAGATTGTTATTAGTCATAGATTCAGTAACAATTGAATTGATTTAGTATTCTATATACCTACCTACAATCATTTTACATCCCGGTATTGCCCCGGGAACGGGAATTACGCGGGTGAAACCGCGGGACACAGCTAGTTTATTAAGCTTATATTCTTTGTTAGCGCTGCCGAAACAGTTCAAGATACCCATAAAATATGTACTCATTTCTCTTTAAATTGTCTAAAAAAAGACCTCGACACTATCTTCTCTTCTAAGATTGAGTCAGTAACTTCTTTTTGGCATGTACCTAATCAAATTCTTCTAAATCACAAATCTCTAGTAACAGTGCTAGTGTTAATACTCTTCATAAGTTTATTTCGTGAATGCTAGAATTCACTCTACTAGCACCATCTTCTGTGAAAGCCTTGCAATAACACTACACTTGTTCAGCTTTTCTAGAAAAAGGTTCTACACTAAGTTTGTAAAAATCTCACTTTAGACCTGAAGAAATGATACTTTATTATAGAAATAGGTTTAGGACAACGGTATAGTTTCATGTGTGGGCATTTTTCGGCGAGATCTTACCTATAGATTTTTATAACAAACGTGTCTTTTAGATAATTTGCATTAATATTCTTCACAAACATTAGTTTGCATAAATATGGCGCTTGGTGCTTATTAGCATAATCGAAACTTAATTGATGAATGTGTATTAATCATAAGCATAATAAGCATGACCTGTTTCAGTATAAATTCATTTTAAGCATATTTGTGAAAATGTTTCGCCTTGTCGCGCTCGTATAAGATTCAATAAGAAAAAATGTTAAGTAAGCTCTAAATAAGCTTCTTTATTTTTTATTAAAAAATAATTTCACGCCACGGACATTACACGTAGCTAATGAAAGGGGACTATGGAAATAAAGAGGACTTGTAAAGTACAACAAAAACACATGTTTGCTAAAAAAATATTTATTTAAAACACCTTTAAAAAATGGAGTACATGGCTTACGACAAGTGTGCAGCGAAGAATAATCATACGCCACATTAATTTTATTTAACTTTAAAAAAAACCCTTTACAAAACGCGTCGCTTATCACCGGAAGCTGCAATCATTTCAATTATAATTGAATCAAAACGAAGTCTTAGTTATCAACTAAGTTATCCAACTGAAACTCGGATTAAATGCAACGCGCTTTGGGCCTTATTAAAATATTAATAATAATTAAAACTACAATAATTAGTACTTCAACGGCTATATCTAATTAAAATATATAAGTGAATCTTAATGATATACTTATAACGAACGGTTAAAAAAGATAAGTTAAGTGTTACAAGGTGCGGACGAGCGGGCGAGCGGGCGAGCGGGCGGGCGGGCGGCGGGCGCGCACGCTCGCCGCGATGCAGCTCTGAGGCGCGCGTGCGCACCCGC
>JADANM010005835.1:5287115-5324550 GCA_026213755.1 Eurema hecabe
TGTGCGCAAGTAACCATCACTTCCAATTAAACAATTGACACAGAATCCACCACCTACAACACATCAAACTTAGTCACGGCTACGGGCGAAGGTATCCAGCGACTTATTTAACGGCGTGCCCGATCTGTTGACATACAATTTCGCGTCGAACGCGAACAGCAAAATATAAGCCAATTATCTTATAGGAACACATGTTTCGCTGGAATACGCTAGCGATACACCCGAAGGTTCGCAACATGACAAATTATGTAACAAAGCGCCATTATACAATATCGGTATGTACATTATTCACAGACATGTACAACGTATACCACGTTTAAATATCACATAAAAATTTAATTACACAATCATATGAATGATTGTGCTAGTCTAACTTCAACATGCAAAAAATATTCTGAACGCCATGTTATCAATGCGAGTCCACGTGGGAAAATAACTCAGTGCTGTATTTATATGTTTTGTGATTGTCATAAAGTATTATAATATTTAAGTTAAGTAAGTGAAGAATAAATACCATATTGAGTTAAACTCTTATGACGCTGAAAAAAAAATTTTTTCACAATACATTATACATATAATTTTATACTCGAATGGTTGGTAAATTATGGTAACGAGATTGTATCAACAATAAAAATGATTTGTATTAGCCCAGTATTAAACCGACAATAGCTGTGTAAATAATCTGTATATTTCATACTATTTTTTTTAAAAAAACGATTTATTCGTTTTTGTTATCTTCGTGAACATTCATTGATACAAATATAAAGTAATTTATCACGAAAGTATCACAGAAACACATCGCATTACCCGGCGTTAAATATTACACATCCGACGATTGGAAAGAGACTCGTTTCATTTGAGCTTTATAGAGCGTCATCTCTTTCGCTCAAGACGCTAGTGCGACAGAGAGCGCTATATGAAGTATGAAGAAATACACATATTATTTCTAACCGCGTTCATTACAATCATATATCCAATCCGGTCGATGTTAGGATTTACAATAATTATACAACTGTGTTCACTTTCACGTTAACGACTTATGATAAGGTGTGGCGCGAATTCTTTTCGTATCTGTAAAATTACTTAGCACAAAATAACATTGAGATCTTTAGCGGTACCGAACAGGGCACAATGGGATGTCTCAAACTGGCTTCCCAATGCCCTTACAGTCAGTTCAACGAATACTTTCGATAATGTCCATAATGTTTATTTGGCATGTTTCATGTTCCCTGCGGTTTATAATTTATGCAAGTCGTACGATAGCCGATAATTAATTATCATTAAAACGATTAACTATTTTGTAATTAACGTTTTCTAGCGTCTTAATAATATTGAGCACTATGGTGTTATGAATATAATTAATCAAGAATCGGCAACAATTATTGCGAGAATCACTTGTGCAATAAACTAAGACTTAAATGTAGTAGAAAAAAATGGTTCGTTTCGAATGTAAATGTGGTATATTTCAAGGCAATGTTAGTATGAGGTGACCGCAGGGGCGACACGCACAGCCGCGTCGCGTCGCTCGCACTACGCACACGCACGCACGTCAATGTTTACGTCACTTCTTGAACAGCTTGTTCCAGTGCATCACTTTGGGAGGGGGCTGGCTGGAGGTCGAGGGCTGCGGGAACAACTCCGCCTGCTCCTCTTGAGAGCCTGCTTAGTTACAAATAAAACAATAATTATAATCAATATAATCACATTATATCTCAAGTACATTTTTTAAGTAAGGAATAATAACATCAAAATCACATTGCAAATGGATTCTTCATTTAAAAGTATAAATATGCATTTCAATTTATCGTTACTTATATTTAAACTAATATTTTCTCTTTCATGAAACCGTAATTTGAGTAATTTATGTATAGCAAAATTGAAGGAAACATTAAAGCTTATTTTTAAATTATAACAAAATAATATGTTAGAACAACCCTAACATGCCTATAAATGGAACACAGGACAATTTATTCAAAGCAAAAGTATAACCAAAAATATAAAACATAACCATGGCAGGTGACACAAATGTTTTGTGTACACATTTGTGTCATATATGAGTCAGTTGAATAAAATTAATCTTTACTCCGACTTTGACAATGACAGTGACATTGACGTTTACTCTATGCACGATGACGTCACCTTTCTCGGCAAAGCCGTGGAAGTACTGCTTGTACCGGACAGACTCCCAGATGGCGCGACGCTACTCGACGAGGTCCCGCTCGCCCCCGCCGGCGCTCGCCTTGTCCGCGATACACGACCGCGCCACCGACGCGAACAACCTACATTATACACCATAACAATTATATAATTCATTGTAATAATTAACAACTACCGCTTGGCCTAGGCCCGCCTCAGTTATATTAGTTATCCTCACTTGAAGAGAAAAACCAAATTAAATAATAATGACTATAGGGCGTTTCTAAGTTCTAACACAGTGTCTATTCCCACGATAAACAGCTCGTGTAATATTTTACTTTTGTAAATACTATATCGAAACACCCAGAAATATACACATGTGAATTACAAATTTATTTTTATTTTTCCGTTGTGGGGATAGAACCCTGGCGCAGAAATTATGTTACCCCTGCACCAAGTCACCATTACCATGGAAATGAAGAATTGATTAAATCATCTAAAGTACTAGTAGTCTACGTATTTAAAAAGTATTTAATTATATAGGTTATTCAAGAGGTCATAGCAAATATACTAACTTTTCAATTTCTGGTGCACAATGCACGAATTCGTGAGACCAAAACTTGTAAATGGGATTCTTGATGAGTTCTATGAATGTGATGAGCAGTCCCCACGGGTGTGGTCTGTTCACTATGAGCCTTTCGAGGAGCATCCTCGTGATCTGCTCCTGGACAGCTTCCGAATTGGCTTCCGCGAACAGATACAGCAGGCAGCAGCTGAAGTAGTGGGTGTGACTGTTGGGGTAGCGTAGCTGGTTCGCGATCGCATTCAGAAACAGGTAACTGAAAATACATTCAATACTCATTTACTTACACTAACCTAACCTCATAAACTACTAAATATCATTCTACATTACTCTTTGTATCAGTAGGTTATCTTTAAACAAGCACTCACCGTCCTTCATAGTCAAAGTCAACGGTGAAGTTTTGGAAGATGTCCATATGCGCGGAATGGGCAATGGTGGACATGTTCGGCGTCTGGCCCTTGGCCCTGATGTGAGCGATAGCCTGAGTGCCCACGTACAGCACCACCGCGTTCATCAGCTGACTGTTATATCTGCGGCCTGGCTCGTTCAAAACCTACATACATTAGGTAACAATTGTTAGTGCGACAATGTCATGTGAGCGAAATAAACAAATTTATACGGATAAGGATAACTCAGCGACCTTACCATCCACATTGGAGGAGTAAATAAGCTTCATAACGTTATAATTACCTGCATGTTGCTTCTCAATTCTGACAAGAAGGTGACGGGCGCCCTCGCCTTGAGGTACGCATCCAAGTCCTTCTTGAACTGTGATGAGGGAATCAGGTTCGCGTAATTGATAACTGCTCGGGGCGGGAGATTGATTTCAGCCAACAGATCGACCTTAAGGTTAGGCGTGAAGGGATCAGGCAACCGCATGTTGCGCGGGAAGGCCGACAGTATCAGGTTCCTCATCTGAATGCAATTCGGCGGTATTTCGTCGCAGAATCCGTAGTGGTAATCGCAAAGAAACTCGGGGAAGTCGTGAAGCAACACTAGCAACACTTTCAGTGTTCCTTTGTAGAGCATCATCACGGGTGAGGCAAGTTCAGTGTTCCTTAGGAACGGATCTAGGAATTTGAATAGATCAATGAGGAGTGTCGAATACATTCCCCAGCCCTGGAAAAGTCAAAACTTATTACAGTGGTGCATTACGATAGGGGGGCGTGGGTGATTCGATGCAATGATATCACCTGTTCCAACGAGCCGTTCAAGCGTAAGTCATCGAACTACTTGTACGCCACAAACAATGACGGAACATAAAACACGCACACACAGCGAACAACACAATCAAATCCAAAATGTAAGAAGCATTCATGAACATAGCATCGTGTGAACAGGCTTAATTTTATTAATATATAACGTTCAAAAAACATGATAAGATGTTTATATGAAAGTGTGAAAAATTGTATTAAAATTTGACTTTTTTTTCATTGCACCGAATAGTTCACGCAAACACAATATGCGCTGCAAATCATAACTTTCTAATTCATAGGAATTTTAATTAGCAATTGACAAAACTCGTATTGAATTTATATACATTCAAAGTTAATAATGAATGAATTGTTACCAGTGCGAATAACTTGGTGGCATAAAATAAAAGAAAATGGTATAGTTGTATGTTATGACAATATTTGGAAAAAACTTAAAAATAAAGTTTACAAAAATAATGAAACATTTATAAACTTCATTATTGGTAACACTTATCTGTTCAATATTACTTCATAGATTCCTTCAAATCATTTAACATCATTAAAATATTTAATATAATATGTGCCATCATAGTTGTAATGAACTTTGATAGATGTAATCTAAATGAACCAAATAGCAACGGAATTTAGTTACAAAAAATGCCATTAGTTAAGCTTAATTGCAATAAATCATGAATAATGTATACTTATTGATTTAATTTATTTCAATATCTCGAAATATAGACATATCAATGTATATAATATATAATAATTCTGTGAATTTAGTACAATTAAGCTATTAAACGGAATCGAGAGAGGATAAAAATCTAAAATATATAATGTTGACCGTTTATAAAATATCATTTTGCCACAACTACACTTCGGATCAAGATCAATTATTTTAATAAAAGAATGTTACATCTACTGAATTACATTTTAGTCACGCGAGTAAAAACAGACTATATACTACATATACAGAAATATAAATATAACTTACAATATAAAAAACTAATGAATTTATTTGTTTGAATAGGCGATTTTATTCCCATTCAAATTTAGCTCTCGACTATCACACATTACGCTAACGTGGAGGGCGGGGCAGGCCAAAGGGCGGGGCTAGTATTTTATAAACGGCCGTTGTAAGTATAAAATAAGCGAAATAAGTAGATACATAAAGTGTGTATGTCGGCGTGGATATGTACCTTCTGTTGCGGCGTGACTGCTAGCAGACGGTTGATGAAGGCGCGGTGCGCGACCAGCTCGAGCCACGCGTAGCAGAAGCCGGGCGCCAGACTCGGCCGGATGATACGGAACGTGTGGCAGAACGCGGTTAGAACCTGACAAACACACACACACACACGCGTCAAACACTTTTTTCTTTTTTACAACAGAGGGACAAAACTGGCAGGCGAGTCATCTGAAGCTCTACTCCGAATTCAATCGATGGGGATTTCAACAAGGGGCGATACAGTTTTTAGTTTGTTAGCAACTTTGAATAAAAATAAATAATTTTTTGTTTATGTTTCGACAATACGATAAACTGATGTTCGAACAAATACTTTAATAGAGTAGCTTAAATTCCATAACTCAGTAAAGTTCTGGGTTTCTGGAGTTTGTGAAAAATGGGTTTTTTGAATCTACAGCCGCGGGACACAGCTAGTCGATTATAATGATAACTTCTCATTTACAAATACAATAAGAAAATCTAATTGTTAACTAATATGAAATTCCAGTACTGGATCCTATGCTATATGTAAAAAGCTGTATGTAAAAATATCAGTCTTCATATTCACCTATAACTAGTAGCATATTGTTAAGTTTAGCAAGAAATCTGAGGATCGAACCAACCTGGTAGTTCATAGATTCTAAGACTGGTTCAGCCATGTTCATATCTAGAAAGAGAATGAGCAGTAGTCTGTGGTACGGAAGCTGCTGGAAGTTCGCCCCGTGTTCTTCGTGATCTTGCAGCAGGCATCCCGCGATAATACCGAGAATCTAAAACATTTAAAACAATTAACTTCCAGCCTATCTAGTTCCAGAATTAATCAAATTGGTAAGAAAGATTTATCTACTTTACCTTGTTAAGCAAATTCAGCTTTGGTGTAGGATTTACAGCATCTGCGGTATTCTTGATGAGCAGAGACACCAACTTGATGAAAGAATCGCACATTGCGTAATACTTCTCCCTCTTCGGAGGCACGGGAGGTGGATTCAGTCTGTCTTCAGTCAACTGCTGGTAGACATTTTCGATGCACATCTGCGTCGCAATTCTAAAGAATCGGGTGATCATGTCGTCAGATTTCAAAATTCCATTCATATTCATGCGGTGCACGTATATGTTGAAGTTTTGAGCGATTTCGATTTCTGTGAGCGGGCTCAACAGTACGTTTCGCCATTCACGCAGGAGATTTTCGGTTTTCTCTTGTAGACCGGGTGGATCATCGTAGTCACGGTTCTGTGGAACAATTATTGAGTAAGACCACGATTTTTTAGAAATGAAAAGATTGAGATCATGAATGAATGGTATGTATACTAACTCGCACTTGCATGATGCCAGTGTGAATGTGCGAGGTGGGTCCAAGCGGGGATCTCTCTCCTAGATACGTGCTGGGGTCTTGGTTGATCCTGATGGCCTCGATGAGGGAGGCCAGCCCCTCGGGCGGCGGGTTGCGCGCGTGCGACATCATCCGCACGAGCGTCTCCGTGGTGTGGTACAGGTCCGACTCGTTCGCGTACATATTATTCCTGTCGTCGACGAGGTACAGCTGGACGAGTTGCATCGCGAACGCGGTCGCTACGTAATTGTTGCCGTTGTCCATGAGGTGTGCGAGCGCGAGATCGTACTGAAAATGATTATACACATGCAAGGTAAATTTTACAAAAAACAATTATGTACTTCAAAGTAATGTATTATAACTTAAAGGTGATAAGTACCCATTGAGAAATACACCAAAAGAAATCAGCGTTTCCAATTGTAAAATAATATGCAACTTACGCACAAATTATTTTATTTTATAAATGATAATTGATTAGTAAATTTTATAAAGTATTAAAGCTACATTACTAACCTGTGGTAAATTAATGAGATGATTTCCCACAAGACAGTCGATCGCCTCGAGGTTGTATTTGAGTTCATCGCGGCACTCTGTGACGCAGCACGTGATCTGTTTCGTGGTCCATGCGTGACCATAAACTCTTGCGTCTTCTAGAAGCTTCAGAACTCGAAGGTGGATGTCACGGTAGCGAGTCATCATTTCGACGTGTTCGCTACTGGCTCCTGGTTGTACTATATGCCCATCTAGAAGCCCCTCTACGGCCTGCACATATTATATTTATTTGGTACATTGGAACAATATGGTGGACTAATATAGGTACAATGGTAGTAAGAAACAAGAATCAATATTGAACCGTTAAATAATATAAGATAGCTCACCCTCTGCAGGAGTGTATATCCAGAAACAAAGTCACGATTCCTTCTTGCCATGATGAGACACTCAAGAAGGGTGTGCATGTTTGTGGCTTGCACAGCGAAAGAGGGCACGGAGAGGGCATTATTCAAAAACATCTCAGCTGCTGATATCAGAGCTCCCATCTCGTCGGTTCCGTACATCTGCTAGTATATGAAAATATAATTTAAGTTAGCTTTGCATACCAAGCGGTTAATCCCACGGTTCTGTAAACGGCGTAAAGCGTTGTTTTATTGCCTTTATTATACATGTTACTTTAATATTTATAATAAAACCTATATTATACTATAAACTTGAAAAATATTATTTTTATATACTCTATAACTCAAAATCGACTTTCGATAACTAAACGATATTGGGTTGGGCAAAGCCTCAAATTTAATAACAAACTAGTAAACGGTAACAATTTGCGGTGCAGACGAATAAAATGTCTTACTTGTGTCGGATTGATGACTTGGCTGTAAGTCATCTGTGGAATTTGCTCTTGTGATGCTGGTTTCGGCATGAAGATACCGACATCACGTACTGGTACAAATCCGGGTATGTTGCATGCAAATTCTTCGTAAACAACAATCTGCGATTCAGTGGGGCCGCCTACACGGAGACGGACTCTTTCGGGAATCCTTTCGGTTTGATAGCTCAGCACAATCGCGTCGTAGTAACGTCTTCCCTCTTGTCGAGCCAATTTTCTCAATTCGTACTCGTTAAGCAATCGCTTGTCAAGCTCCGGTAGTGCCTTTTCAACAGCAGTCTTCTGTATGAAAGCGCACGCCAACTCCATGTTCTCAGCTGCGAGAACGGCTGCAGCGCTCTCGATCATGTCCTTCTAGAAAGAATGAGGGTATCAGTCGATTGTGTAGAGTCAGTTATATAGGACGTCAGCAAGCCTACAATTAAAAAATTCAGGCATATTATAACGGTATAACCACGTACCTGCTGTGGTGTTGTCGGCAGCAGGGCAGTGATAAATGCAGCTTTTAAATTAGTAGTGATGGTATTTATTAATTGTTCTCGGCATGTGATCATCGCCATGCCGGCGGTCAAGTTGCGCATCATGTGATGGGCACACGTGCGCATTCGTACCTCGTCAGGGTCAAAAGCGAAATCTTTTCTTATTATTTGCTCGCAAGTCGTCAGCGCGTATTTAATAGATCGATCGACCACTGGATGAATCCATTCTTGGATGGAACGTTCGATCGCTGGCTTCACAAACTGCTTTAGATGTGGATAGCTTTGGAATAATAAAATATGTGGGTTGAAATAAATTTTCTGTCCGAAAGCGGATGTTGAAGAAACGTTGACGTCTAGGTAGTTAAACCTCGGCTC
This sequence comes from Eurema hecabe, assembly GCA_026213755.1. Taxonomy (NCBI): domain Eukaryota; kingdom Metazoa; phylum Arthropoda; class Insecta; order Lepidoptera; family Pieridae; genus Terias; species Terias hecabe. Next base: position 5,295,818 of record JADANM010005835.1, read on the forward strand.
TGGTATTCCAATGACTCCCATGAGAGTCGGGTCGTTTACCAAGCCATTGGTTGGCGTCGGGGCCGCTGCAGATATATCCTCTGCGGGGATCATAGGAGTTTGCGGCGGCATCATTTGTATTTGAGGAGCTTGTATGATGGTCTGATTCATGGTCATCACATTGGGTTGCGGCTGAGGCTGCTGTTGTTGTTGTTGCTGCTGCTGTTGTTGTTGTTGTTGTTGCTCCTTGTTCTGTTTCGGTTGTGATAGTTGAAATTCTATGGTTCTTATTTTATCTGGATCCTTTAAATACAGCGTCGGTTTCAAATCTTGTATATCGAGGCAGAGATTCTTGCATAGCACTTCTATTTCAAACTTCAAATTTAATTTCAAATCTGGCTCTTGGTGTAATTCAGCTAATACATTCATCAGGGCCATAGTCCAGGGGTTGGGCGGTTTGAAAACAATACTCTTAGCGCAGGATTCTAAGACCTTGGCTACAAACGGCACAACATACAAAAGTTCTTGTTGACCTTTGTGATAAGCTTCAAGTAGAAGTGCTTTTAGGTCTAAGTCGACTTGGAGAATAGGCAAGTTTCGTGCCAACGTGAGCATGCCTAACCAATGGCCGAGGTTCTTTAATAAAGACCGGTCAGAGAAGTTAGCTATACCCTTGTCGGACCGCAGTAATACTCTAATATTTCGATATGTTTCTTTAGTGACCAATTTATTGATTTCTCGGATTTTCAGTACATCTAAGAAATTAGAATAGAGCACATGAAAGTTCAGTTCTATTGACGCTCTTTTCATTACTAGATATTGTGCCAGCCATGGGAAATATTCATCAGTGATGATTTCTTTTAACTCGTCGCACTTTGCTTGCAGGTTGAGCTGACTGAGATTGTTGAAGATAAAGGCTGTTTTATCTTGAATTGCTTCCGGGGGAGTGTTAATCTTGTCATCTTTATCAGTGGCAGTCAGTAACGTGTCAATGTTAGTTGCATTTGCAATAGAAGGTCGACTGCCTATACCACCAGCCGCGCAATTAGCACCTTTGGATAGCACAGAAATGCAGCTAGGTGGTACAACCGTCCTGAAAAAAATATTATATATTACTATCATTGTTATTTGTTATAGCCATCTAAAACTTGTAAATATAGTTACCTGTACGGGGCAGAGACTGTAACAACGGCAGTTTGGTTTAGCATAGAAGCTAAAGTTGCAGGTAACACCGCTCCTTGCGGCTTAGTTGGCGGTTCTTGGCTCTGCAGACCATATTCTATGTATTCAATCAAATGTGGAGGGAATTCACTAAAATGTGGGATGGCTCTCACGTGTTCGCAATATTTATGATAATCTTTCAGCCTCGACTTGAATCTGTCCAGTGCTGCTATGCCAAAGTAGTACATTTTAGAGCCCTCTGGCTTTCTTAAAGCATCTAAAACGAACCTCAGAGCTAGCCCGAGAGATACGTAACTTGGAACTAGTCCCTTTTCAATGATACCACCGAATAATTGCGCTGTTATATGAAGTTCTTTATCAGGATACTGTGGGAAGAATTTGTATTCTTCAAAGAGATTTCGCAACATGCAGGAAAAGACTTCTCGTTCCCTCTTGTTAGGCGAATCTTGAAATTTTTTCAACATATCAAGTACCTCATCAATAGATAGTGTAGGATGGGGAGGATGGTTGTAGATCCTTTGGAAATATCCATTCGCTTCATCTTCAATTTCCTTAGACACATTATGTATGATTTCAGGAAAATGTATAGGATCGGGTAAACGATGCTTATCCATTGCTGGCCCAGGTGGCATACGGGCCAAAGCACTAATGGTCGCAACATTAGCACCGTGTTGCATAGGTATCATAGGAAAGGGGCTATTAGGACCGGCGCCAATTAGACGAGACGGTGACCCAGGGGCTGTAACCAAAGGTCCAAGCGTGCCAGGCATTGCAAATGCCGGATTCCCCGGGGCTCCAATATTAAGGTTCGCAACATTAGGTGTCAAACTGGCTATAGAATCGACATGCGGAGTAAATAACTGCCCACCTAATCCGGCAGGATTAAACGGCGTCTCGATAACTCTAGTGTGAGCTCTCGGTATACCTGTAATGTTTTGTCTAGTTTTGCTTAATATTAATGTTTGACAATTAGTGATCAAAGCATAAATAGCCTCTTGTAGTTCTTGTTGTACATTAGGAATACAAAGCTGTAAGCAGGCTAACATTGTGCCAACTGTTTCTGGGGGAAGTTGGGCAGCCTTGGGAAGTTGTTCTTCTGGAACTTTTCCAATAACTGGTGGACATCTTCTCTGTAAAAACTTTACCATCGCAGTTACAAAGGATTCACCATGGTCTCTTATTTTGTCTGTAAGCCACTTGTCTAACTTCAGATATTCTCTTCGAGATGCTAAACATGCTAAATCAATAATGAATGGAAAAGACTGGACATTCAATAGCAGAGATAGTGCTTTGAGATCTTGCGCAACATCTAGTATTCTTGATAGTTTGGACTGATCACAATCACCGCGCATGTACCAATCCGCCATGGCATGCATTATGATTGGTTTTATATTGGGATTTTGCGTGTGCCAGGCGTGCTGTAGTATAATACCAGAATTCGGGTGATTGCCCAAAAATATGGGAATAAGAGTCGTGAGCAGCTCTTGCCTAAAAACTGTAATAGGTGGACTGATTTGAAGTAACGCTAATAGCAAGATGTCAGGGCAATGCTGCAATGGAAACTTGAAAAGCTCGTGAACTTGTAAATAATAGCCACGCTCTGAGGCATATAGAAGTAATTCTACTAAATACAGACACCGCCAAGTAGATACTTCTTTATTGTCAGTTTCAGGGGGTGATTTGAGTAAATCAATTGATACTGGATGAAAAGGATAATCCGCAAGACTAAAAACGTCTGGGTATTTGAGGATGTTGGTAATCAAGCTCATCTGGCCTTCTAAGTTCGTCCACCGTCGACAGAGATATTCGACAGGAAAAATATTCGTTGGGTATCCTGCGCTTTGTAAACCCAAGCGTAAAATTGTGAACAGTAAACTTAATCCTTGTCTATCGGGGACTATGAATTCAGGATGATCTAATTGTAGAATAACTTCTTTCCAATTGAGGTTCGAAGCTAATTCTTTGAGAGTCTGCACAAACACTTCAGCATTCCAGCTATCTCCATGTCCATGTGTAGGCTCTTTCTTGGCTTCATGATTAACCCAAAAATTACCCGGGTTTTGAATTTGTGGTGTGTCTTGAATAGTGGCATGGTATCTCACCATAAGCGATATGATTCTAGCAACATCAATTGCTGTCGGCTCTCTAGCGCCGAAATTCAACATGTGCGTTTTGCAGTCTTCAACAGAAGCTGTAAATGCATAACCGAGGTCACGGATAACTTCAGCTAGTGAATTATCCATCATTGTCGCTGCCATGTCACTGGCTGTTGTCATTTCCTTTAGCGGTGTTTTTGTATCGTCCGGATAAAGTAGGGGTGCTAAAACAATAGGAACTACTTCTCGAGGGAAATCTCCTCGTAATCGTTTAAGAAATAAATCCTTTGTCACTGTCGCTAATCGAAAATTATCATAAGCAAGGCTAGTTAAAAGAGTTTGCAAAACTTCAGGGCTGCATTCCTGAAGACCTGCACGCTCCGCTTGGTGACCACGTTCTGAAAAAAGTGAGTATCTTATTGCAAATAGTACTTTAATAATGAACAGATAATTGCAAGTGTAAATCATTTTTACATAGTATAAAACAAAGTCGCTTTCTTCTATATGTCCTTAAATTGTTTTTATGCTTAAATCTTTAAAACTATGCAACATGAGGAAGGCTTATGTGTATAATACATGCATAGATGAGAGTAAAACCGCGGGGCACAGCTAGTAAGTAATATAGCATAGATATAGAAAATTTTATATGTATGTATTATTAAATGTACCTGCGTCGAGATAACACTGTACTAGGTCCAAAAAACGTTTTTTGAGATGTTGTTTAGCAAAGGTGGCTATCTCAGGCTTTGAAGAGTGTCTTCTCAATACCAGCGAGAAAGCAACATCTTGCGCTGTCGTTAACTTTAGTAGCCTTGCAAGGCGAGTAAGTAATGTGTTTGATGGTTTAAATGTCTGAAATAAATACTATCATAAAAATTCTGATCTGTCCATAATTATACAACATAGGTGGTACAACTCCAAGTGCGAACTGCAATCTAATTACTGTACAGAAGTAAAAGCCCTTGATTGATCTCTTTAAATTTTTTGTTATTGTAAAAAATTTAGATGAGGTTAACTCATTGTTCTTATAGGCACAAAAGCAAAGACAAACATGAATAAAATATTTAAAACTCAAAAGGAAGTGGACCAAGTTATAATGTACATATTGGTATTTAAATTAACTAGAGAAATCAGTTGCTTTTACATTTTAATCTCAAATCGGTCCTACATCCACATAGAAAAATAATTTCGTTTTGTATTAAAAATTAAGTACCTACATCTGCATGTCGCCTGTTATGTCCATGTCTATGTTAAGGTCCAAGCCCAGCGGACCAGCTGCAGTTAAAAAAATAGTTCTCAAAGAAGGTTTTGTGTCACAACTATACTTATTATCTGTTATTATAAATAAAACTATATGATATGAAATAGAAAAAAACCTAGTCTTTCATACCACCTTACACAAATTGTGATCTATACTAATATCCAAACATGAATATCATGCAATACCTCAATATTCATATCACATATTATATGTATTACATTTCAATCAAGTAAGGCAGTGTGAAATTGAAATTTAAACAGAAAAGGACAAACAGACAACACAGGATGATGTACTAAAATAAAATAAAAATTACTCATGCTGTAAAACTAGTGGAAAGGGAATAATAATAATAATCTACAGTCATAGCAACCAACACTATTATAACAAAATAATTAAGTATGAACCAAAAAGAGCATTATCACAAGACCAAATTTTAAAAATTTAAGCTGGTGAAATATTACAAGTTATTTGTTATTCCAAATTAAACTGAAAATGAATAACAATACTTATGTTTGTAACTGATTAAATTATACATATGTGTAATGTATAAACCATGGTTGTCCTCAAACTTTACTTATAAATCACAAAGTTTTCATACATACAACATGTGCTAAATTTGTTTCTTTCATTAATTTCTTTAATATGCATATGATGTACATTAAAACAAAAAAAGATACATGTATGTAATTCTGTTGGTAAAACACAATCATAACTGAAACTTGTTTATTTCATAATATATAGGACAGCTTAGTTCTTTTGATCTTTCATTGTCTCAACATAATTTCATTCAGTTAAAAATAGTGCATTATAACTTTAAATATACTGTCATGCTAAAACTGTAAAATTTTACAAATGTATGCAATTTTTTTTAAGTTTCTACGCACCTTTTGTAGTGATCTGGCAGGGTTATCGATAGCTCGACATACAACTGTCGATTTAGCCGGATGGTTAAGAAGAGAGGCAAGAATCTGAGCAAGAAGTGATGCGTGAACACCAGTGCTTGTTGTCCCCGATCGGTCGTTATCCCACGAAGACTTTGCTGCTTCCGTAAACAGAGACCTCAGCAGTTGATTCTCAGCTTCCAAGCCATGAGTGTTTACAATCTAAACAGTTAGAACAGAACTGATTGTTATAAACCCATTTTAAGTACTATTTTTATTACAATAAGGAAAAAAAATTGCTTGTGCAAAAAATCGCTATGCCATATATAAAGCTATATATAAATCCATATATTAAAAATATTTAGATCTGAATGGTTTTATCTATGTTATACAATAGAAGATGTTACAAGAAAAATTAATATGATCATTATTGTTTTGACAGGTAACACAAATTAAGTGAATTTTTAATAAATACCACATTTGGTACCTTAGATTTTCGGCAATTCATGATAGCCTGTAAGTTATTTTATACTTACAATAGTAAAATTGTAATACAGTACCTTTGACATTTGACTTTACATTAATGAACTATGTAACATATATAAAGGTACAAACAAGTACCAACTTTTATTACTTTCCTAGTAGTTCTCTCGGCTCAAGAATAATTTAGTCCATGTTAGGCTTTGAATATTAATTGTATAAAAAGAATAAAGAGAGATAACATGCCCTAAATAATGGAAATGAAAACACATTATATATGTATAAACATTTTATAAGTTATCCTAACATACATCTAAAGTTCATTTATTTCACTTAATTCATGTAATAAACTTATATTGCCAACCTTTATTGAGTGGCCTTACAACTTCACTTGAAATTTAATACAAAAGATTGACTTGGAAAGTTTTTATACAAAATCCAAGACTGTCCTTACTGCCAGCTTTTTCATTGTAGAAACAAGGTTGACTACTTAATTTACCCATATTATATAGTATACACCATTTGCAGCTTAACTATGTATATAGTTGAGGATAGAAATGCTTTTCCTTGGACAAGACACACTTGATACTATTTCTTGATAACTATTTTAATTTCTTTGATGTTGATGAAATTTAGTTCATGTAAGTAGGTTTCTTCACAAAATATTTACATTTCGCCTTGCTGAATATGTGACAAGCTCTTTACCCTTTATATTACATATGCCCTGTTATTTCACCCACATAAAATAATGTATATTTTTATACTTTTTGGGTATTTAAACAATAATAATTATAAGTATTTCTAACTCACAAGGACTTTTTATAATCCGGTCAGTAATTACCTACAGCATCGCAAAATTTACCTCTATACGACTACCAGGATACATGACATTGCAGAAAGGATAATTTCTAAAAGTTCTCAAAGTTCATATAAATATTGTAAAATAATAGCACTATTTTCATTTGACCTTATTTTGAATTTGAAATTTTTACTGGTTTAAGCAGTCAGAGTAAAAAAAATATACTACCCCTTGTAACAATATTCTTGCCAAAGGTGGTCAAGTGAGAAAAATATTATCATATATTATGCCATGTTGTACCATGACATCACAAAAATGCTCAATTTTAATAATTTAAAACTATAATGTTCAAGGTTTTCTGGTTCTATTTTAGAATTTTTAAACTTTAAAAGGTTTTTTTTTTTTAATCTTTTTTTTTTTTAGGGCTTTTAGCTCTGAAGCCATGTCAGCCCCATCATCAAAAAAATTACAATAATTACAAATAATATACATCAATTAAAAATCTAAATAAAAATTTTGCCCGGCTTGATGCCGGATATGATACTTTAAAAGGTTGAGGGAAGACATTTTACATTACTAAAAAGCATATATGATGGCCGTTATTTATAACATTATTTTGAAGGTAGGTAAAAACTAATGAACATTAGCTAGTTTTACCTAAAGCATGGTTCTAAAGTGAATAACAGTTCCACCATTGCGATAGTTTAGTCGATAACGTAATGGCGTGATGCTTCACATAAATATAAAAACAACGAGTAGGTGTGTAATACATCGCACAATTACCACACAGTACACAGTAAATCGCGCAGACGTGTTGCTTATCAAGTTCACTTTACGTCACGTTTTCAGACATCAAACGCAAATATAACTGGCGATTTGGCAACAAGGCGCTTTGCAACAACAATGCATATGCAACACTAATAGAAATCTACAACAAACTATATAAATTTCAATAATCTTACAAAGCTAACTCGTGGTTGCCGTTCACAATATGGCGACAATTGAAAAACAAAGACAACTTTTAAGCAATATTTCTTACCTGTGTTAACTCTTGACTCGTCTGCTTAAAGTTTTTCTTATTTAAATTAATAACGAGATTATTGATTTGTAATAAGCTAAACGTTAAAGGGTCCAGGTTCATAGTTCCATTAATGCGAAACCGAAAGCTTCAAACACGTTTGAAGCTTTCTCGATTTTCGGCGGATTACTATGGTAAATCTGGGTTCTTTTACAGTTTTTAGACGAACTAAAGATAATCCTAAGGTCAACATCACCAATATTGTTGTTCACTACAAAATTAACATAATTTTAACACCCCACTTCAAGAAATTCTAACTTCAAGAGCCGCACAAGATGACGAGGGCACTCTCTTCTCTCGAACGTGATTCGTCCTCGTTAAATAATTTGTCCCCTTTTACAAGGGAATAATCAGTCGTGCCAACTGTAAAATGTTGCCATAGTTCATAAATGTAAAAGAATATATATTTTTATAGTAATGAATCATTTAAATACAAAAAATAAAAAAAAGTTCTATATAAATATTAGAAGTGGTGTGTTTGAGATCAAGACGTAATTTCCTTTAAAATATATTTTTTGTTAATTATTGCAAATGGTTCTTCATTCTATTAATAAATACAATATAATGTTTGTTAAGTTTTTATAAAGTAGAAAAACCGTGAAAGATTAAATAAACATATTTATTAAGTTTTACAAATTAAGAAAATACAATTTTACAATACGACATTTTATCAACCTTTTAAAACACATTCTATTCTTATCTTTTTTATAATAATAAGAAAGTGACAACTTGCATGCCAGTATTATATATTATTTAAGTATATACATACTTCACACCCTCTTAAGTTTTTTTAAAGAATTTTTGTATCTAAATTCTTTAAACCCAATTGTAAGCCAAGGTCTTTTATTCGTAGAACCCATAGCTTCTTTAAAGGTCGTTGGTTCAGTAGGTTTGTGAATATTTTCAATTTCTTCTGCTGCGGCTAAGATAAAATCATCATATCACTTAGGAGCTGTTATATTTGATCTATTTCTTAGAGGCCGCATTGGAACTGAAGCGGTTTCAATATTGTCATTATTGTTAACTGCTTCTCCGACACCATTGTTTACAGGGTCTTCAATATTAGAAGAACCAGAAAGTGATTCGTAGTCGCTTTCAATGTTTGTTGGTTCCTGTATATTTTGTTCCAAAATTTTATTATTATCATTGTTGTCATTATCATCAATGTCATCAAGTGGTATAGTTATTTTCTTTTGTGATGTTTGTTGAGATGACAATTGCGTAGGTTTTACTGTAGATTCAATTTCATTTAAAGGTATTGAAAGTCCGTACGTGTTTTCTTTATAGTACATGCATTTCATTACTCGAATGTCTTTTGAAGTAATGACATTATTTTTCGAAGTAATGTAGATTCTGAAAGCTTTTGACGTTTCAGAGTATCCTACAAACATACCTGGAATTGCTTTAGGTGCAAATTTGTGACCATTTAATCCCTTTTTCAAAACAAAAGTCTTACTTCCAAATATATATAGATGATTTACACAGGGCTTTCTTCCAAACCAACGCTCGAATGGTGTTTGATTTTGAATTGCGGAGTTAATGTTTCTATTTGCTAGGTAATTAGAAGTAGCCACTGCTTCGCCCCAAAGTTTTAATGGTGCATTTGAATCTATCAACAATGCTCTTGATTTTTCTATTAGGGTACGGTTTTTGCGTTCAGCAACTCCGTTTTGATGTGGAGTATAAGGTGCAGTAAGACGTCTTTGAATTCCACACTTTTTTAAGTACGTGTCAAACTGTTTATTTACATATTCAGTGCCGTTATCCGATTGTAAAAACTTAATTTTGTTACCTGTATGTGTTTCCGCTAACTCTTTGTATTCTTTGAATTTTTCAAGTACTTCGCTCTTATTTTTCATTAGATAAACTCGACAGTATCGACTGTAGTCGTCAATAAAAGTAACAAAGTATTTATTTTCGCGCATGGTGGGTGTTTTAATAGGTCCACACACGTCGCTGTGAATGATTTGTAAACATTCCGTTGTTCTTTGAGTTGTTTTATTTCGCGGAGCAGGTTCTCGGTGTAGTTTTGCTTGTATACATACTTCACAATCATTTAGATCTTCTAAAGCGTAAAAATTCAAGCCGATTAAGTTTTCATGTCTTAGTGCATATTTCAAATCTTTAACATTCATGTGACCCAGTTTTCTATGCCAGTCAATAATACTTGATGAAGTCGTTGGTTTTGAATTTAAAGAACATGTCACCTTATCATCATTGACTAAATAGTTCCTTTCATGTTTATCTGGTTTCACATAGTAAAGACCGTCTTTTTGTTTATATGCTGTTAAAGTTATTCCACATTTAGGGTTATTTAAAGTTGCTTTATTCTTTGTAAATAGTACAGAGCAACCAGCATCTGTCATTTTACTTACGGAGAGTAAGTGGTGCAAAGATTTGGTACATATAAGGTGTCTTGTAAGCGAGTTATTGCCTTACTGTTTCCGTTTTTAGTAATAAAGGAAACTACTCCTTTACCTTTTATTTCTGCGGTGTACTCTTCCGTCGCAAAGTTTAGTTTTGTAGAAGTGCTCTCTATTGTTTTGAATAGGTCTCTTTGATAAGTCATATGAGACGTGCAACCACTATCTAAAACCCATGTGTTGTTTTTTAGTTTCTCATTATTTGTAAAAAGGCACTGCGTTATCAAATTATTTTTATGAGAAGAAACAAATTTTTTAGTGTGTTTACTTCTATTTTTGTTCCAGCAATTAGTGCAGATTTTATGATGTTTGTGTTTGAAGATATTACCTCTTCCTTTACAAATTTTACACGATGCATATAAGGCTTCTTCTTGAATAGAGGATTTAGGTTCGTCGTCATTGGTCGTCGTCGTCATAGTATTGTGATTATGGCGAGCTTCATATTCTTCCAAAATTTTAATTTTGAAGAATATCACGTGATTCAATGGCGACTCTAAAGTTCTCGTATTCTTGCGAGAGGCTGTATAGCATTAGTATAGTTAAAAGATCTTCGTTGATGTTTATGTCCATGTCTGCAAGTTTAATAACTATATCCATAAATTTGTTAAGATGAATTTGCATATCATATCCATCTAACTTAGTTAGAATAAGTTGTTTCAGTAAATAGGCTTTTCGGGCAGGTCCTTTGCTTGCATAAATTTCTTGAAGTTTATTCCAAATAGCTCTTGCAGATAGACATTTTTTTATTTGGTTAAGCTCAGAGGGAGAAATCATAAGAATTAGTTCCGATCTAGCTTGTCTATCGCCTTCTATTTCAGCTGGACTTGGATCCTTAATTAAAGGATTTTCAACGTATTTCCACAGTTTATTTCTTACAAGGACTGCTTCAGCCTGTATAGCCCACGTATCATAGTTTTCTTTCGTTAATGGGTCAATTCTTGCGTTCGACATTTTGTATTTCAAATTTCACTTTTTACTTTTTTATTTTCATTCACATATAGTTTTAATACATTTTTATTAAACGCTCTGCTACCATGTTAAGTTTTTTATAAAGTAGAAAAACCGTGAAAGATTAAATAAACATATTTATTAAGTTTTACAAATTAAGAAAATACAATTTTACAATACGACATTTTATCAACCTTTTAAAACACATTCTATTCTTATCTTTTTTATAATAATAAGAAAGTGACAACTTGCATGCCAGTATTATATATTATTTAAGTATATACATACTTCACAATGTTAATGGTAAGTTATTAACCCGAAAAATATACCTTTATATAAATTAAGACTTTGTAATTTAGTAAATATCGTAGTATTCTCTCATTACTATTAATTAATAAAAGCTAAATTCTTTCAGCAATGACCACTAGAAGATGCATTACCTGTGACTTATATGTCTACATATAAACTCTATGACTAAAATTTTATTTCAATATGTTGGTAGTTGGCAGTTGGCACTAGTTAATAATTATTGGATTAACAAGACGTCATTTTGCTAAGGTTAGTTAATGATTTTCTTTTTCTTGAAGAATATCTTTTCCTAAAGCCTTATAAATATTATCACATTCTTGCTACGAAGTACTTACTTTATAGTGTTTCTATTTTGATTTAGATATCATGAGTATATAGGTTTATTTGATTTACCTATCTGCACATACTTATATCTAATAATATCATAATAATATATTTTTATATTTTGTTACATGTTAGATATGTAAATATAATGAAAGTTAAACAGTCCTAAACTTATATACTGCATAAACCATACTCTATTTCTTATAAATAGAGTTACATAACAAAAGTATTTATTTACTAAAGTACCATTACCCATCAATCTATATTACATTAGAATCTATAGATTACTAAATTTTGTACAAGTACATTTCTTAGATAGGATATTAAAGTAATTTTACTATTATATTTGAAGTTATGACATGCATATATAATATGTTTGTTATAATTCAGTGTGACATTATTTAAATTATAACCATGTTATATGTTATATTATTATGTAATATTTGTTTTATTATTTTAAGGTTTATGGCGATTTTACGGTTCCTTCGCAGGAATCTTGTAAGCATCACTTTTCCGACCTTAGTTGCTACATTTATTTGGCTTGATTTTAATCACACTAAGAAGTGGAAACAGTTGAAGAAAGAATAACATGGCTTTATTTGGCATAACAACTAGATACATTTATTTTGTTGTTCCCATGACTGGATTTTTTATTGGAAAATTCTTGGATGATCAAGAAACCCTGAGGATGACAAATTTCAGAGATAAGTCTGCCCTCTATGGTGGGAGAGTGAAGGAAGGTGATGCACCATCTTGGCCTTGAGTTTCCTAGTATATCATGTAAATATTCATTTAAATAAATGTAGTTCACAAAATTTTTAGTTTTTTTGATAATGAAATCCCTGTGGCGCAAAGTTTCTACGAGAACTACAGACACTAGAAACATTTGTTCAAATAAATATCCAATTCACATCTTTAATATAAAAATGAATTCCAAAATGTGTTGGTAAGCATAACTTGATAACAGCTGAACCATTTTGCATAATTATTTTATTAGAATATTCCTAGATATACGAGGATGGTTCTTAGGCAAAAAAAATGATAGGTGTAGGGTATAAGGGTAGAACAGATACAGTATGAACAAAATCATGTTGGGCCGGTGAGTATGTAATAAGTATTAATGTCAGAAAAAACACTTGCACTTGAAAAAGTTTTAGGAATTCTTTATTAAAAGGCATAATTTATAATTAATGAAGAATAAACATTTTATTTATTAAAACAAATTAAAATGTTCTTTTTGCCATGGAGTACCAAAGAATAGCATAAGGTGCCCACCAACCAACACCAAACATTATGCAAAACACCAATGTGCAGAGATACCTGCAAATAATATATAAACATTTTTCACAATAATTCTGGTATATCATCAGAATCTTGTATCCTTATCATGGAACCCTTTAGTCCGGGATCCCTGGTACATTTTTCCAATTGATTACTATCAAGCTAATTTTTGGTGAGTAGCTTTATATTGATGAGACGCCCAATAATTTCCTATACCAAACTCTCGATTGTGGTAGCTAACAGAGGTAGCAAGGATAAAATATGTTGATTTGGTGATTTAAAAATATTTATTACTAACTGATTTTTCTTGTCTTATATCTCAAAATAATTATCTAAATTACTTGAAAAAATATTTGTCCTACAAAATCTATGGTTTGGTCAAGTTTGTCCCCTCTTTCCAACATGTATGGATAACGAGGTCATCGTAAATGATTACTAACCAGCTGATTTTTATTTTTTACTTAGTTAATTATTAGTATTATTTAACAAACATATTGTCCTACAAATTTCGTGGTACGTTTTTCCGGAGGGATCCCGTACTACTTAGGATATCTCCAACAAAAGTTCATCAAAGCCTGTTCATAAAAGTTATTAGTGATCAAAGTTGTTAGTGAACCTCAGAATACAAATTAAAAATATTATTCTGTATTGTGAGTAGAACATATAATGAACATTAAAAAAGATTGTAAAGAAAAGTTTTATAGTTTATATTTCACTGTCGTTTCCAGATTGAGACTAGTCTAAAGCAAGAAATATTACAGCTAGGTTCCACAAACATATTTTCTTTTAGTGGTAATAGTTAAAAATAATACTAGCAAATTACATTTCATTATCTGAAGGGTGTATTTAATCATCTTGACATCTTGTACAATGCATTTTTGTTAAATTTGGATTTTGGTGTTTGCAGTCGGAAAGTGATTAATAACCTCACAATGTCCTTATCCTTATTGAATTTATGATAATTAAACTCGAAAATTATAATACCTGTTAGTAACCTTAAACGGCAAATTATCAAATGGTCTCATTTCATGATCATGATGCATCCTTTGTATAATCCTGCTAGAGGGAATACGGTTTATGAAAACCCGTCCCTGGCTGGCTCTTAATATAACATTACGAATGGAGAACATTTTCTATAAGATTTATAAATATTTTGATTAATTATTTAAGAAACAATCCAATCTTGGCTAGCGACAAATTGCATTGACAAAGACAGCAAAAATCAAAATGCAAATACGTAATTTAATCATTTTTAAAAATCGAATCGGATTATTATTCCGTATTCGTGTTATTTATAAAAAGGTTAGTAAGTTATTGTTTAATGTTTGTTGAAAATATACTTTTAATATATGTATATAAATAAGTGATATAAGTAATAAGTATATGTTACCGGAAATGTATGAAATCAAGACTGAGGGGCCTGCATGTCAGCACAATAAAAAAAATATTTACGACTGCAAAAATATAACTTTAACTGTGGCTGAATCTTTTCGTAACGCTTTTTATGCTAATAAATCAAAAGACGGTCAAGATGTTTTGATTAAAATATTGTCTATTTTAATGCAATTTAATTTGTAGTTAGAATCTATAATTGATTTGTAAATTATATTATTAAACTTTTAATACTAAAAATGTTTTATCTTGCAATCAGTACCCTGCACTACTGTCATCTATTGACAGTTGACGAACTAAATAGTGAGGTGCAAATTCGCTTCAATCCAAAGCAATGAGAAGCAAACGCGCCTAACTCCAAACCTTAAATGCAAAAACACCTCAGTCCTACACTATTTCTTGATTTTCAAAGAATTTATGTAGATATAATTTGTTTTAATTAGGATGACTTGAATAATTTATCCTTTTGGATGCACGAACATACTTTCTGATAAAATAATACAATTTATTACGACACAGTGGAAACTTGCAAATTACTCAGTTTAAGTATTTTGTGATCGAAGCGCATTTGCTTTTATACCCCTCAATTTATTAATAGTATACAAATTCTAGGAAATGTGTTCTGAATTTCTGATACTATTTATACATATATGCATAGATATCCCAGGAAATGTATAAATTTCCTCGGCATTGTATATAATTCAAGGAATTGTATACAGTAAATGCTTTCTGTAATAAAAGTAAAACATGTTATTTATAATATTTTTATTTATTATAGCACATATTGAGACAATCGGGTAACAGTCATACCATAAAAACTAACCCACCAATATCTCAAATGTTTTACATTTCCGATTGCTATTTAGGAAATGTAAAGATTACCTAGGAAATGTGTAGGTACCTAATGTGTAGTGTAGGTAAGTATAATATAATTTATTTCACACATTTCCATGCGATTTTAGGAATTACGTACATTTCCGTTAACATATAAATAAAAACAACCCTACTCACGGACCACAATTTTTTATATGTGCTTCACGTCATACCTATTATTATTTTAAAATACTACCTACTCATTTAAAATTGTTTGAAGATTTCAACTGAAGTTGAATTTCAATTTTATTTGTTTGAGTGACAATATTATAATGATATATAAGTTAGAATTAGTATAAAAACTTGGACTTTGAAGTTTATGGTATAATAATAAATAAATAATTTAAAAAGTTCTTTAATCTTTATTTACTTAATTAAATAACTAATTGAAAACAATGACATCTATTTAACCTATTTATAACTAAAGCTATTCTAAAAGATTTCATGTTATGTAGGTATGTTTATTCTTGATTATAGTTAAAACGTATAGATGGCAGGATTATACACTTTTTGGCGCGAGGTGAAATGTAGTAACTTTGTACTCTTTGGGCCGCAAGATGGCGCTGGCTAACGCTCATCTAATTTTATAAAGCTGTATAAGAGTTTGGACGCGCTAGTTTAAGGAACTTATTTCTGTATTAATAAAATTTATTTTTGTATTGGATAGTCCATTTATCAAGATGTCAAACTTTTATGTATGTGAATAATACGCGCTTTTCACGTCGCCTAGCGTTTCAATGGAGCTCTAGTCCGCGTGGAAACGCGAAGGTATAAAAAAAAGCCTATACCTAAGCGTTGCCCTACATTAAAAAACGTCTTAATACTTCTAAGACTATTTTTGGTACCCAGATATAATAGTTTTTACATTCTAATGTTTTATTACGTTTATCATGAGCGTCAATGTAGTGCACCCCTACCCGGAGCAAAGTTGTAGGTAGCATTGCATTGGTTATGGGCTGGCGTTTCTCTTACCATGAGGAGGGCGTCCAGCTCGTCTCACCGCTTAATAGAATAAAAAAAAATTCTATTTCAGCATTTTTCTTTCTTTCAGCAAATGATTAAACGTAAAATTGTGTATAGTGATGCTCATGTTTAGCAATTATAAAATATTTTTTAACAAAAATAAACCGACTTCAAACTACAAGGCAAAAAATAAATTTTCTTCGCACAAAGTAATACGTATTTTGCATTTAGTATATAGAAATGATTAAACAGTTATTTATTTATAATTGAATTAAGTCCAAACACGAGGTAGCTACTGTATCTATACCGTTGAGGAGTTCCATAAGCTATCATCCGTCTCGAGCATTAGCCCCCTTATGGTAGTCACAACCCATCTAGGTATAAAGTCCTTATCAATACAAATTAATCAAGCTCAAATACAAGGTAGCTGCTGTGAAAATGTGTTGTGTAGGTACCCAAAAAGACTTTATTGAGGTATTGTTTGAGGTTAATTAAGAAATAAATTTCTCTTAAGTACTAGACGAAATACAACCCCAAATTTCCGATGTGGTTTGTTGTATGGAGTGTATACCGAGCATACCTACATAATAGTATTTCTCAAAATGACGCGGACTTTCATATAAACTTTGACCCCCCCCCCGTTCCCCCTGTTTAACCCAATTTATTTGGGTTAAAAAGTAGCCTATGTTTAATCTCAGGCTCTAGACCATTTGTGTACCAAATTTCATTACAATCGGTTCAGCTGTTTGGCCGTGAAAGCGTAAAATTATAAAAAGTTTCAAACCCTCGCGCAACCTCTTGGGGGTTGATTTAAAATAAAAACTGTACCAAATTTCGTTCTAATCGGATCAGTAGTTTTAGCGTGATGGAAAGACAGACAGACAGACAGAGTTACTTTCGCATTCATAAAATTAGTATGGATTTTGAAGAAGGATGAATGAAGTAACAAGGTGTTTTCCGTATTTTTTATTCATTTTGCAAGTACAATAACATCTATACAATGACACTACCACTAAATGTTTATTAGACACATGCATTTAAATAAAACTCTTCATAAATAAAATATTAAATATCTCTACGTATTATTGACTGGAATACTGCAATATCATCACAATAAGGGTAACTATTTATTAATTAAACTAATTTCGGAATGATATGAACATAAATTGTATCCGAAGGATTGTTACCTGCCAAAATTAGCTAAATCTGGTAACTTATAAATTATATAATTAATTACAGTTATCTTTATTACTTATACCGTTCTATCATTTATTGGAAATTTAGTAAGGGCATGTTATGTTGATGCGGACGTTATTGCGTGTAGCCAAGGAGAACCGTTGTCGTTAAACAAGAAACCTCTGAATCTGACGGCGAACGGGTTCGCACTAGATGCTATCAGCGCCATCCAATCTATTCATGAGAGCCCTAAAGCTTAGCATGCTCGAGTGACTTCCACAAAGTCCGCTAATCACAAAGTTGGTGCGCGGTAGATACTAGCTGATACTAGCAGTGAGTCGAGCAGGCCAAGCCCAAACATTAATACAATAATATGTAAGTTTATATAATACACAATTTAGGTACATAAAATAATACAACTATTACTGACTCTATACGATTGCACTTCAAATCATAACTAATTTATATACATCAGACAAATTAAGTCCGTTACATTGCTAACAGTTCATAAAAAAATCAATGTCAAAATGTTCTCTTTACTAAGCTGGTTTGTGGGGTGTAAGTAGATAATCTTATTAAATAACAGCAAATACTGCCGAAACTCTTTTTGACTAATATGCCTTCACTTTACATTATGTTGATTATAGGGCACATAAAAATGAATTATTACAATAGCCTACGTAAATAATATCGTACCTAATTAAGAGTATTTAGTATTTACAACAATTTTTAATAAAAAGACTAGTCTTGCGATTAGCGTCTAAGTTCAAATTAATAAAAAAGTATAATAAATAAATATAAATAAGAGAGGCAAAATATAAATTATGACTATCATAGGTACGGAGTATGAGTATCACAAAAAAATCTTGTATACATAATAATTTAACAAGAATTCAAACACTCTCCAAGAACTAATCTTTTGATACATTCTCGTTGAATTGTAGAGTAAAATTTACATTAAAAATGTTATAGATCGTTCTCGTGGGCCCATTATTAAATACTAATAAGTATTTATCTATAATAATAACATAGGTAGGTAATATTTTATTAGATTGACTTTTTAACTTTGGCATTAAAAACGATTATTCAATGAGTTTGATTCGTTGTAGAATCAAAAGGAGTTCATTTATTTTGATACGTTTCGCCGTCGGCACCTTTTCCAAATTATTTTAGTATCGCTAAATATTGTTATAGGTACATAGATTTTATCAGTTACATATCTTCTGATCACTTTTTGAAAGCAATGTTCGTAATTAAACAAGTTTCATAAGCACTTTTAAGTTTATCGGTAGAACTGCGATTGCTTTATCTCATTTTTATTAAATATCATGTTTCTTGCTGTACTAAAATGAAAGTAAGTACCTATATTATTACTAAGTCCTGCTGACTATGATGAAAAAACATTTAGTATTTATTACTATACAGATTAATCCATGATTTAAAGTTGGGTCGATAATAAATATGCACTTCATTATATACTTGTAGTTCAAATTTAGTGCTTAAAATCTTAAATTCATATAATTTTTGTTATTACTTTGGCGGGCGTACATTTTTGTATTATCCTTTCTAGTTAAAAATGTTAATGTATGAGATTGACACAGCATACAATCAGCTTAATAATGATCCCACAGATAGCAGTTTAGGTAATAGCTAATACAATGATTTTGGTTCAATTCTTCACACTTCATTTATTAGTTATGCGTAGACTTGATATAAAAACATTACAATGTTTCGTAATCTCTTTAAATCTACGTTGTGACTTGCGGGATTCCTCCACTCTTTAAAAATTGTATGTAGGAAATAAACTATTTTTACCAAATTTAATAAATAACTTTATTTGTTAAAACAAAATAATTTAATAAAACTGAATATGTCATTTTAATTGTAAGCAAATAGTAGATAAGTATCGTATGAAAAAAAAGTGAAAAAAACGTATCCAGCAAAAAGTTTCCAACAGTCGGTTAAAATAGTTTCGTTCCTGGCAATCTGTTACATAAATCCTCGGTGTTACGTAAGTCCGTTTAAAAAGCTTGTCATGCGTAGTGCGGGTACGAGCCCAGGTGGGAAGCTACGTGAGGAGGCGCCATCGAATGTGGCGAGTAGAGGTTACTACCTCCACCTCCCCAATTACTCCACGAGGCCGATGGAAATATTGAAGCTGCAACAAAAGAGCACTAACCTAAGTTAACACGTGATATTGGAATTTCAACTGCAATATCCACTGGCGACGGATATCACTGTTTCACACCAACAGTCCAGTCTGTATTAATCTTTAGTTTCGCGTTTTCAATTGTTCGTTATTCAATGATATTATGCCTCTCCCAAACAGATTAATATAGACCGTGCAGTTATAGAACACACAAGTGAAATTAAAAGTTACAATCAGTCGCTTGGAAATATTTCGCTACAGCACAACGCAAGCAAAAAATATAGGTTGGTAGATACTTTAAGGATTTCGAGAGATTATTAATAATACACATCACAATACCTAGCTTACTTTTTTATTAATATTTGCTAACGAGCAGTCTAATTCACTTGTAATAAAGATTCAAAAATACAAATGTAGGTAACATTTGTATTATTGTAAATATTTCCATAAAATAAGATATCTTTAGAAAATTATCACAGTCAAAATATTTATTCCATTAAGTCAAGTGCGTGAAGCCAAACCCGTGGCGATGACAAGCCGTTTCGAGGAGCGTGCTAATATTTGTGCTAGCGAGTGTACGGGTATTAGCACCGAATGCAGATTACACCCGACTGCGTTTGAAGGGTGCATGATATTAAGCCGGCCTGTTGACAACTTTTTCTAATCTTTACCAACGTAAAATAACTTTAATTTAAATTCATTAGTTTTATTATCTTACTATCTCAGCTCCTTGAAAACCTTAACGATCATAACCGTTAAATTGCAAGTCGCAAGCAGTTTTCTGCACTTTTTATTACCTGTGGACGTGGGCATGGCCGCATGTGGCGCCATAAATGATGACAGCTTGGCCGAATGGTGGTAGGAGCTCATGAACAAATCGCTCTGGTACTTATATGCCTGGTCTGTTGCAGCGGGCTGGGTCGCCGCCGCTAGCCCTTGGAAGTCAAACTTGTACGCGTAACGTTTGCCGTGTACCTTCGTCATAATGTTCTTGTCGTAGTAATATCTGTACAGAGTTTACACCGTTAGTAGTAGTAGTAGTCATTTCTCAATAACTATAAAATGTGGACAAAAATCCAGCAGTCCATACACGAAAAACTAGAAATGGATTCGTATTTCTGTCCACTGTATACAAAGTACAATTAAAAGTCGCAGCACCGCACACTAAATAACATGGGTACCCATTAAAATCGCAATAGCAAGGCCGTCGGTCGTCTGATTGTGTTACCTCAAAGCCCTGCTGAGTTTGTCATAGTTCATATTTGGCTTGGATTTGCGCTCCCCCCATCGCCTGGCCACCTCGTCAGGGTCAGTCAGTTTGAATTCGCCATTTGTTCCCTCCCAGGTGATGCAGCCGGCATTGCTGGAGTCACTCAGCAGCTCGAGTAGAAACTGCCATAACTGGATCTGACCTGAACCTGTATCCATTCAAATTATATGTTTAACCACTCTTTAATTAGCAGTGTGCCAATAGGGAAGGGAAAATGTGAAAATTAGTCTGTAACGGATTTTATCAGCAGGCTGAGTGGGGCGGGATTTTGGGGCGTTAAATTTATGCTTCTAACGAAATTCTAAACTTTTAGGAGTTTTTATCTTCTTTGCAGCCAATTTCGACGAAATTGTTACCCTGTATGTGTAATGTCTGATGTGATGACGACAAAACCGCTTATTGAGTTAATGTTACCGCTGCCAAAGAAAATTAATAATTTTACTATGTAACATTAATATCGTACGGTCGTAAATGCTGCAAGTTATTTCTAAAGAGATATAAATGGTATAACTTTTACGTTAAGCGGAAAATACTATATCTACCTATTTGAATTTATAAAGAGGAGAGATTTGATTGTTTGTTTGAATTGAATAGGCTTCGTAACTACTGAATAGATTTAAATAAAATTTTGAACATAAATTTATCTAGAACTTGAGATTTGCTTCTCTTATTTTGAAAGGGACTTGCTACGTAATTTTAACTTTCTCTAAAAAAATCAATCATAAGAAATGTAATGAAGGTGTTTTAGTAGTTTCGCTAGTATCAAATAAAATCACGCCTAGACAATATGCCTAATGCTTAATGACTTAAATAATATCCAAAGATTTTACCATCAGCAACCCTATCATTACGCCGTCGTAAAGCGGTAGTTACGGCGCGCCTCAGGCATTGCTCCTTTCAATACATAATAGTTCCCTGAATCGATTAGGGATAACGCGACTATACATTAAACACATTATATTTATTTCGTGTTAGGGTTCAACAAAAGAATTTTTAAAGTTTGGTGTATGCATTTTACTAATTTATTTTTGAGTTACCTTACTGTAAATAGGAAATAATGTTCACTATCAATATGTTGTTGAGGTCATATTTCCTATTTTATTCACAATTTCATAACAATAATAGGTAAAAGAATTTTCAACATTGTTTCAATTGTGTAAAGTAGTAATGTAGTGTAAAGATCCAAACGGAATAAATTGACGAAACCTAACCTCTTCAAAATGTTTAAGGTATATTTTTTACGAATAAAAATATATTATTGCATACTTTAATATAAAAGGAACTCATTGAAAAGATCAACAGGGTATAAATTAAAGACTATCATACAAAGAAGTTAAGTAAAGTTTAATATACTCTTTGGACTATAAGCAAAGAGCGTACGTATAGGTACCTACACACTGATCAATGTGCTATCTCATCGAAGCCGAAACGATCATTAATTGCGAGTCATAAAATCGATGGGGCATAGCAGACAATGACTGAAACGTTGTGAGGAGCGAAAACGTTGTGACTCCAACATAATCGACCAGGGTATAAATCACCGAGATGCCACGCTCGTGTGAACTTGCCGTTTTGCTTAAGAACGAGTACAGTCCCCACATTACAACTAGTCTTTATTATTCTAAGCTCGAACTCGTAAACAAAACAAAAAACGTGATTTAATTCGTTCTATGTTCGAACATATTAAAATTATGTCCAATCAATCCGCTTTATAGTACCTAAATAGTTTTAAAAATAAATTTATTGTTGAGTTTAAGGTAAGATCATATAAGCCCCATCTACTAAAACACTAGTTCAGTTTGTCTTCTTTATTCATAGTGAATGAATGTTATTTATACATACGCACGATTACAGGATTCACATTTATACGATAAAAAACTAAACCAAGAAAAGGAAAGCCTTTTTTTCTAACGTTACTTTTTCTAACATTGGCATCCCGTTCTGTTCAAGTCGTGCGTGAACGTTACACGGCCGCCCAATACCCCAACATGCATCACGGGGCTCCTACGTATAGCTTACCACTTGTAAATCACTATTGCTGTGCACAAACCATACTATCTTGTTCCTTCATAGATAAAAAAGCTAATAAACGTCAAATAAATCCTTCTTACTCCCTCACGATTTGAGACAAATTTAGGGAAATTATTGTTGCATGAAATCCTATCTTATGTATGTTAAGTGGTATATATGCTCAATATAATGCAGTAAAGTTAATTCCAAAACATAAGGTATGTGGTGGTCAAACACTGGCCTGCTTATTAAAAGAAGTCATACGAGAGAAACATTTTCATTTTTCAGTTACTGACCGTCCTACTGATAGTTTTACGATCGGACAAAGATATACGATAAGTTCATATAAATAATGCACAGTCATTGCGTTTTTCGCTTTTATTTATACATACATAAAGGTAAGGTAGATCGTGTGAATTGCACAGAATAATTACAGTCAGAGGTGCCACGTGCGTATAATTGTCTCACACAAGTTGACGCCACCAGCGCCTGATACCATTGCGTAAAATTACACTACGATAATTATACTTATTATTCCAATCGACAAAACATTGACTTTGTAACATTTTGAATACTGAAAAATTTAAACACACTTTCGTTGACTGAGAGACTGAGAAATAAGCATTTCTTTATGTACCTGCTAAATTTCTGTTGGAAACCTATTTTGTCGTTCAATATGTTATTCAATTATGAAATCAGATCATTAAATCTCACTTCAATCTAAAGGTAAGCTTAAAGCCTCATTCTTCTTTACTTATTTCGAAGCTCATATTCAAGACATGAACTTATATGTTATAAACATAAGTTTGGCCATACCTAATCCTTCATATAAGTTTTTTCTTATTAAAAATGTTAATCTACTGCTATTTACAATAAATTTATAAACAACTTATCAAAATTCGATTACTACATTCTATAATTTTTAAGGCAAAACAACGATAAGTGCGTGCCGCGATTCAGTTCGACACCGCTTTATTAGTTTATTAACATTTTAACTCGACGAAGGGTTGATTCAGTCAGATAACACGCCTAATATATGTATGCAACACGTTACAAAAAGAATAAAATTAATGCTATCTCAACTATCTCACTGTAACTTGCGTGTACGGCTACTTTCAATAATAGTTTGTAATTGACAACCCTAACTGTGGGAAAAGAATTTACTGCGTAAAAGTTAATTGCTGCTTACGTGTTCATTTCTATGATTTATATATTTAAACTGATCATACCGACTGCAAAATATAAAGAAATAATGTTTTTATTGTAGAAAAAATTGTCTCATACTTATACAAAATTTTGCTGTAATTTTGCTGTTTCAAATAACATTTAGTTAGCTAAGGAAGGATTCTAATTAGTGGGGAGCGTCGGTGTAGTGCTCCTCTGTCCGGAGTTTAGCTTTAGCAAAGTTCCGGGTAGCACTGCACTGGTTATGGGATGGCGTTTCTCTTAACATCTCATCAGGAGTACCTACGTCCAGCTCGTTTCCTCACTTCATCATATAAAAAAAAATTAATAGAGGTAATCATCATCAAACGAAGCTTTGATGATGATGATTTGACAACGTTTTATAGTACGCGTCATTTATGTTTAGCGATTGACGAAAATAGCTGCGCATCGGTAGAATCGCGCTCGTAATTGACGTATTGGTGCGAAAAAGACAACATGACTCGGACAACCAATCAACGCTCGCGCACCCGACGATCTCGCGCCCCGCGCGTCGCACCGCTACCTCGATACCGTATTTTTAACTTCTGCGCAGGTTTCGTTCAGCGCTTAAGATTCGTGACGCGTACTATACATGTACTTAAATGAGAACTTCAAAAATCAGCTATCATTTCAATATACACCATCTATCTAACTCGAAGGTATATCCAATCAAATACACGTTAACTTGAACGGGGGCCGTTATCGCCTTTTCGCGTGTTTACCGCGCCCCCATATTCTCACAGTTCACCCGTGTTCTTGACCACTTTCACCTATGAAGGGGCTAAATTTAGCTTTAATTAACCTATGTGTGCATGAATGGGCAAAATATTAACTTCGCTGTATTTTTATGCCGCTTATGAATAGTCAAATAATATAATCAAACATTTACACAATAATCCTTTTAAACATTTATTACGTTTACGAAAACTTGCGGCAACATAACAATAATAAATGAACATGAAACATTTTTGACGGCAAAATACGATTTATAGGTCTTTGAAAATATCTGAAATAGATTCCTCGTAATATCATTTACGAATTAATATGCACATTTTCTGCATTTATTACATCTTATAATAATTAATATACTTTTAAATTAATTACCTGAATTGGCTAACCGACTGCTTGTAGGTCCAAACATCTGATATGGATCTGAAACAAAAGCCTTCGTCATTAATTTCATCAGACATGTGTGTTAATTTTCGAAACTTAACGTTAGTAGCGTACCATTTAAGATGAATTTGAAGCATTTATTCGATACTAGGTTTTGTCTTCAACCTTTTCCCGCATGCCTAGACTAAAAGATAGTAGTTTCCTTGACAACAGAGCAACAACACGGTCCGAAAAAACTCAGATACAGTGCATAGATTGCATTTTAAACAGCAGTAATGAGATCGCCCCGTACGTGTAGGCTCCTGAATTTGCATAGATAGTGCCTGGGGTTCTTACTAACCGTTTGTCGCTAAACTAGACTACGTTTTGAAAATTACTATAAATTTTAATTGTTAAGACAAATGAACAGCGTAATTTCTGTTATTTAATTACATACCTATAACCTTATAGGTTTGGCCCGCGTGTTCACACGTGTAAAAGTCGATTTTGTGTTAGTTATACCATCTTTATATATAGTGTGTCTTTTGATTGGTAAAAGAATATTTATAATTAGTTTAGAAAATTTATTCTCTACGTAATGCTTACAACCTCCAACACTCGTCAACATTGTTTCTCTATACATCTTTATCATTATATCAGACGAACGTACTGCCTACAAGTTGAATGCATTATTAATTCAAAGAAAGCAGTATAACCTCTTATACTATTTATATGTGTATACACAAGTATGAAGATACAATAAAATTTAAGGGAGCTGCGTTCATTAAATCATTGTGTTTTAAATTCAATCTGAAACAATGGGGTCCCCTAGTGAACAATCGCTTTTGTTAATATTATAATAAAATAGAAATTGTTAATGACACTCATGTTGTTCGTGGGTTGTAAAGCAGGGTACTGTGACTAACGCCGTGACTGATTTAAATGTGCTATAAACTATTAAGAATTTTAGGGGCAATGGTAGGAATATGGAATCGATTTTCCTTATATACACTAAGGTAACGTTTGTGACGTCTGCTATCAGAATTTCACAAATATCTAATGACGTATCATACGATCAACAACAAAACGAGAAATACAAATCTATACCACAAAAATGATTGCCAAATGTGTACGTACATAAGTATAAAATAGCCGCACCGATTTCGATAAATCGTTTTCTAGAATATTCCTTAAAGTACGAGGATAATTCTTAAGAAGAGAATAGAAAGGTAAGCACAGGTTCTGCGACAGAACGAAGTCAACGAAGTCGCGTCAGTCCAAATAGTTTTTATTAAAAGTGGAGGAAGAATTACCACTGAAGAATGATTTATACTGTTTTTTTGCTAATACATAGTAAAGTGACTAGCAATCGTAGCAGTGGTCCAAGATCGCCATCTTATGAAACTCTTAATTAAGATAATATTTTTATACTCTTTAACACAATATAAATACAATAAATTGGTTATATACTGTTTTAAGTCCTTTTTGGAATATTCATTTTCTGGTGAGATTACTTATAGAAAATAATAAAGCTACATAATTATTAAAAAAACTAGCGGCCTAAATAGGTTAATGGTCTTATTAGAAAAATAACTATGTACGATAGCAATAAAATACAATTGAACGTGCTTTATAATGCTTATAATTAGCCACCCGCCCCGTAAACCTACCTTTCGGCTTTGCCGTCATCGGGATAAAAAATTGCACAGTAGGTACCGATCATACCATTGAAATCAATTCATAAAAAGGCTAAGCATCTATTTCGTTGTTTCAAGAGCGCCTCAATATCTGTTAATCTGTTTAAAGTAACAAGTTAAGAAGCAAACGTGCATGACTTAGCAAGGGTTTGGATCAAAAACGTTGAATAGCAGTTAAACGAGGGTTTATGGAGTTCCCTGCGAGGGCGCGGCGCGATCTAATCCTGATGATTATGATAAATGACTCGGGGATCGATTGTCGGGTTAATCCAACCTGTATTTTATTATACAACTAATAAATATATTCAATATTCAAACGTTTTTAAGGATGCATTAATATTGAGTAGCGATTAAGGTTATCGTTTCGATAATGAATGTGTTTTTTTATGAAATCGATTCTTTAACACAATAAGACTCACTTATTTAGCGCATACATTGACAAACAAAAGATTCCATAGATTAAACTTTAATTATCTAATTGTAATGCTAACGTTATGCTGTAAAGTAACAAGATTATTTCACGTCACGCGACATAGAACAATGAGACATAATATGGATGTTTCAGGAATTTTGACGTCAATCATCATGAGCTGACAAAGGTAAGAAGTCCCTCTTGATTGCCCCTGACATTGACTATCCGGATGCAGTGATTATATTTATAAGCGGACAAAAGGCACGAGGCCGCAATTTGAAATGATTGGCCCTCTTGACGTCTGATACAGATGTAATCGTGCGGAAACGTATTCTAATCCATTTGCATCATTTCGCTTTTTTCAATATAAAATATAAATAATTTCAGTTGCATATTCCGATTCGTAGTTTTAAAAAACAATATTCTCTCCTTACATATTTGCCGGTAGCCAACGGAATGCCAATTGTAAAGCTTGCTTGATAGAAGATGTAGAAGCTATAGGTTAAAAAGAGATTAAAACGTTAATTAGATAATAAATCATTAAAACTCATACGTTTTTAAAAAATTATACCCGCAAAATATGTTTCATGTTGTTAGTACAACTACAAATATTCATATTAAAACAATAACTGCATTGTGAGCTACAGTGTCAATTCTCTGAAACAAACAGAGACCTGTCAATACTTCGTGAAATAAAATCAACTCATTGCGTACATACGTACAAATAGAATCGGCAAAAGTGATTACATTTTCCATTTCGAAACGAAATTGATGGGACGAGCTCTGTTCTGCTACCGATTTATTCGTTTATGTGATTGTTTTTCTCATTTAAGGGTCGTGTAATTTGATATTCGATCGGTTGTCAAAGGAATTTACAGGTAAAGCTACGAGACATTGTACGGAAACTGTTATTGGTTTTTAATGAAGCTACCATTGATATCCTGTTTGTGGAT
Source organism: Eurema hecabe (assembly GCA_026213755.1). Lineage (NCBI taxonomy): Eukaryota > Metazoa > Arthropoda > Insecta > Lepidoptera > Pieridae > Terias > Terias hecabe. The sequence continues at coordinate 5,324,052 of JADANM010005835.1, forward strand.
GTACCATCAACTGTAGAAGAATATTAACACGTTTAAAATTAAAAATCGCCTTAATCATCATTCCATAGTATAAAACAAATCGCTTTCTTCTGTCTGTCCCTATGTATGCCTGTATCTGTAAAACCCGTTTTCATGCGGGTTTTTTTATCAGATATCATGATCCAAGAGGAAGGTTTGTGTATACCTAATACATGTTGAAACGCGCGTAAAAACAAGATCCTAACAATAAGTAAAAGTAATCATACTAATATAATTCAATTTAACGAAATAATTCTAGTCTAAACTGTTAAATCCGTTATTGACCTCCTTTAAAAAATAAACAATGTCTAAAATTGGCTATCATCTTACTGCGACTTTACAAATATGTAGTAGTTTCTAGAACAGTATTCACAAAGACCGTCCGTCTATTTTGTTTGAATAAGATATTTTTCGTGTGCTATATTTCTAGTTTACCATGAGACCCCCTGTGATGCCAAGAAAACGCTCCATCGCCTCCCTG
>JADANM010005835.1:5330137-5354376 GCA_026213755.1 Eurema hecabe
TGTTAAATGTCCTTTTTAACATCGATAAATAAAATGGATTAATCTATTTATACGAAGCGAAAAATCTCTATTGCGACAAAGCGTATTTTTTCACATCACCATTTTTGCGAGGGTACCCTTCAAGAATATGTTTGGATACAATGGATGGAGGAACAAATAAATGTGCCCTGGGTAACTGACCGTGGACAACAAACACATGACTTGACCCGCTTGCAAATGGAAGAATAAAATTTATAGTTCGTTATGTTTGCTTGCATTTAAGCTGCTTGGAAAATTGTCTGCAACATTGAAAATCAATTGTTTTTCTAACGATTATTACTGACCTGGTTGTCGCAAATGTGTGTGTGCATCCAATGACGACTTCGACATAGCTGACAATGAATTCGTCCCATAGCCTGTAACAGAATAAAAATAATTATATAGGATAACTATGCTTAAACATGTCACAAACGTAAAATTTATCATCCAGTTTTCTCTTAAGGTGCGATGCTTTGAATAATGGAGAAATATTGCTTTTGACATAGCAGTGGGGCAGCACCCGCAAATGATGTTATAATTAATACGGCCACCTCATCAACGCGCCCCGAGCTGTGAATCTCTGCGGAGAACAAAGCCTGACGCTGTGATCGCGATGACATCGCCTCGGGCGCTCCAACACACAGGTGCTACACAACTGTATACCCTACATTTGAACACCCAAAGATTATTTTCTAAAACGCTTGATAGATCAGAGAATGTCTCTTTGATGCTCTCAATAGGATTTCACGCGCTGTTAGTGTTAGAGCAACATTGTGGAAACTCCTTTTGATTTGGGTGTAATTTTGATTCTATGTTCTATGCTCATTGAACTTTCGGAGGGTTGATAGTAATTGTTATGAATTGTTTTATTTTAGTATAGAAGAACTATTTGTAATTTAAGTTTCGATGATGAAAGAATCTTCTAAATCACCAAAGCTTTCTGTTATGATTTGCTATTGGACATAGGATATGTTATTGTTTGCTGACGCGCACTATCCCTAAGCATCGATCATGCATGTAACTTAATACGCCAGTTATAATGTACCTATGCCTTTGCTTTTCTATTAAAATTGACAAAAAGACGTCTTGTGAAAGGTCTACTTCCAGTACGGAAGACGAAATATGAATAAATACTTCACAAATCAAACGATTGCCAGATTACTTAAACAATTTAGAACAGTGTTAAGGAGAGATATTTTCAAACATGTAGTATTACAAAATTCCAATATGAATCCAGCATAACAATCTTAAGAGAAATAGTAGAATGAAAGTGAACAAAGGTAATCTGGACATTTTACTAAAATGCTTATTTTGATGCGTTTAAATAAACCTAACGATACCAGAAGTTTTTTCCTACAAATAGCCCCGAAGTATTTTTCTCTACATCTACATGTAGAGATTAAAATTTGTTAGAACTAGTCCCGTCGCCGCTGGGTGTTTGCTAAACTGGCGCCTTTGTCAAATGTTTTCACACGCGCCCTTTGATCTCTTGCTATGCAATGGTTATAAAACCCTTTAGGATCTTCGTTTGCCTCACTTGGTACGGCGTGTTATCTAGTGTTCTGGTGTTAGCTTGTGAATACATTATTTATTGTACTCACTTTTTGACTTCACATCTCTTTATCTACTTACCTACTGATCGCTGTGATTCACAATGTAGGACAATATTGTTATAAAAGCTTTATACAAAAGAGAATTCTATATAATAGGTTTTAGTGAGTGGTCAAGTAAAGCTTAGACTGCTTAAAATATTCCCAATACCTGTTTATTTTTATCAATAATTATAAAAGTTTTAAATTTGCTAGTATGAGATTGAGTCTAGTATAGAGTAACTACATAGTAGATTTTCTTTTAGTCAGCAGTTAATTTTTGTTAAAAACCTTCCTCCGATGTCAACGATATTTTTATTAAATAATTGTTTTGTAATTAAAGTCATAGATACAATAATATTAACTGTAACTTATTCAACGCCACACATGTGTAAACAAATACATCTGAATTGATATTAAATGTTATTAAGATAGGGCAAATTAGAATATCATATTGCGCAACACCAGTGAAGCTTAGGTAAGATAGCTCTGATTTTCATTTTAAATTACAATCCTCCGCTTAATATACCCTAGAAAACGTACAGCGTTTTCGCTTGACGGCACGCAAAACAATAGGGGCGCTCACTGTTTCCCTCCAAGTGCCTGAAGCATTTTCCTCAACAGACTATCCCTTTCCCACTAACCTCAATCGGATCAGAGAGAGGAGCACGGAAAATCACAGGCGAATACCACTTTCAGTTAATTTTCTTAGCCGCCGTTCGCTTCGCCTCCTTTCAACGAAACCCCGGGTTTATTTTTTTACTTTTTCTTTTTATATTCTCTCCTTTATTCTTCGGTTTCTAATAATTTTACGTCCATTCACACTAAGGTTTATATTAGGACTATATAGTATTACTTAAATGTCTCGTAATACAAAAATAGACAATTTGGAATGAATTAATAATTAATTATTCCATATTTGTTGGCTATTGAACTATCTTTTCTTTCGGAATAATACGAGATACAATTTATTTTTTAAATATTTTTATTTATATTTTTTGGTAAATAAGTTCTACAAATAAACATTGAACCCAACGTACGTACCTAGAATCCGAAAAGCAAGTTGATATCAACGTTTTTTTTTCTTTTAAGTTATAACGGGCATCACGGTAAGTGACCATCTCAGCCATCTCTTTAAAAACGATCCACAATATAAGCATCCGCGGCGTTTTATTAGTATTCCAACAAAATTTAGAATAGTTACGTTAAATATTTAAATACAGTTATTTTGTGACAAAGAATTATAAGAGAATTAACTCATTAGGGGCGTCACCTAACAAATCTAAGATAATGAATATCGTTTAGTTTAAATAATGTCGCCTGTGTATTTATAATTCATTTGGAAGCGAGCGACGGGGGATCGAGAGGTCTGATTATGGGGCTTATTCTTGAAACTATACGATATTTTTAAATTTGACTACTACTCTACTCTATATTGAGTAAGTCTGATTTTGTAATTGCGTTATAATAAATAGATTTGAGCAGTAATTCTTTCATTAATCGTATGAGAAAATAATCTAAATGACAAAAAATTAACAATCACTAGTCAGCATACTTATACTCGTAAAAAATGAGCTTTGCAGAATTGAAACTTGAATTTGCTTAAATTCTTATCAATAATTTTTTGTCATCTCTAGCTTTTATGGTGATGTGGGTAGTAAGAATTGTCCTGTAGTGACTTTTGCCTAAAGTTTATGTAAAAATTCGACAAATTTTCGCCAGTTCTATCGACTGAGTTCATAATAGCCGTAAGTATAATCGCTCCCCAGGGCGAGACAAAATCGTTTGTAGCTATTGTATAGGGGCATTAGGCGTCACGGCCCGACGCGACGCGACTTTGTATGTTTGACTCGTTCTGTCATCAGCCGACGTCATTAATCATTATTTAATCATTGAGACTTAATGATATGGAGAATTTCGCAAAACATTAATTGCGATGCGAATGAAAAGCTAGGCATGAGATAATAACTATTATATTATAATTGTTTTCATTTGATGTAAAACGTCTTTTGTAAGCTCATATTTCTTGTGTATCTTTTTGTCTATAATGGAAACAATCTTAATAAAACAACAAGAGTAGGTATCTTAAATTCCTAATTTCTTTTAGTAGACTTGTAGATATAGCGTTGTAAATATCGCAAAACTCTTGTAGGATTTTAGACATCAATTCAAAGAAAAAAATTTCATTCATTAAATTAAAAAAAATACCGAAGTGGTATAACGTAGAGTTACATAACGATTAATACTATAGGCAAACTAGAGTGAAATATTAGGGTCTATACACACCGAGACGATATGAAAACGGATTTAATTTAGTCGAATCGTTATTCGAGTTACATACTAAGAGTTAAGAGCCTATGTTAGAAAACTATTATATCTTTTCGGAGTATGCCCTTGAGTAAGTAAACAAAAAATTTATTTCTGTCGTTTTTTTATTTCACGTAAGACATCGTAATGCGGAACTTTACAGTACGTTGGAGTATGTCTAAGAATCAATCAAAATACCACACTATCTAAGCAGGTAATGTATACCGTTCGCTGGAAAATTCTATGCCATTCAATTCCGTTGTGCGTAGGCCCTTAGACAAGTCAAGCGAAGACACAATGATGGACGGCATCGGAGCGTAACGATAATGCTTCCCCCACCCCCGATGATAATCAAAGCAATATTGCATCACTTACCGAAATATTGTAAATGTCAATCAAAGAATTAAATTCGTATTGTTCGCTGTAGCGCGGCGCGTGGCCGCCGCGCGCCGTTCTGCCATTGCGTGCTATGTTATAGGGTAGCTTCGATTTTAGCGTTAAAAATGTTAAATGAAATATTATACATGCAGCTTGCATTCTCCATAGTAATAGTGTTTAATTGAAATGTTTCTTAACACGTAAATGTGATTTGTTTCAGCGCTAGTAAATACCGAATGCCATTAAGAAACTTTTTGAGAAGGTATTTTGTATTCATTTATTTGCAGCTTTTTGTGTAATTAGTAATTACCTACCGTTTGAAAATGAATGAAAATTAATTTGAAGGAAGCGGTATTAATGTTTGGATGACGGAATGTATGAGTAAGAATTTCCAGGAGTTCATTAACTAGTATTTAAATGTATAATTTTATGCTTATGCTTAACGCATTGTACGTAACATGTAACATTTTACTCTGAAACTCTACTTCGTTCATGAAAATAAAAGGAAAAATAAACCTAATATATTGAATGTATTCAATAAATGCAAGGACAATTATTAACTATTTCAATTGCAACGTTTGTGTTTAACTTATTGTCATAATATTATCCAATATAACAAATTTATGTTGTACCTAGGAAGCAAAGGTTTGCAAGAACGAAATTCATATCATTTTTTGTTGTAAATTTGTGTATATTACTTTGTGAAATTCTACTTCTTTTAAATGTCAATAACAAGGTAACTTACTAACATGTCAAAATATAACTATTTGGTTACATTTAAAATAAAAATATGTACAAAATATTTTAACATTCCTAAATCTAATAATCCGACGCGACGGTTTTTTCCTTGGTATTTAATGTAAGCAAACTCTAAAAGAGATCGAAGAGTTAATATGCCAAGAGCTAATAGGGTCCAATAATGATATTGATCGGAAGTAAGAACTGCATATCCAAAATTTAAACTTTTGTGTTTTTCAAGTTTTTTATTTAATTCAAACTAATTTCTTCTGGTAGATAGCTAGATAACTTTCGCGGAAGACTGTGGGTCTGTCTCCTCGCGAGTCCCTCAATTTCAAGATGCTCAGAGGAACACCGATAGGTTTTAGTCGGTAGAGGCACAGATCGTGTGAAACCTACCACACCCTTCTTCTCTGAGAAGGACGCGGTATCCATAAAAGGGTTTTCCTAAAGCTAAAGAAAAGGAAACTAATAAACTAACCTTGTGAACCCTGTGTCGTTGCATGTGTCGACCACGAACTTTTGTACGATGCATCTGAAATATAAGAAGACACTTTAATAAGAGAACTCAAACCGGCATTGAATATGCTGTTTATGAAGGTATATATCTTAACACGAGAGCGAGAGAGAGTTAGACCACTCCTCGACACTACCACGCGTGGGTTAATGCTCACGCATTTCTGCAACCCCGGGGGGAGAATGTCGGTTATGTCGGGCTGAAACCGACTAAAACCCCACGGTGTTTTACTGTCCCGCTGTGTGGAGGAGCGTAATATACACTTCAAGAAAGTGTTCAAATGAGGATAAATGGTTACTGATCTCTGTACTATAAGAGCTTTGTCCATTTACTAAGGTCTTCTTATACTATAAAGTGGAAAAGTACTAGCTAGTAGTTGGTACCGTAGTAGATATTGGGATCCAGAGAACTATTTGAATTTTTTTTTTTACAAACAGACAGCCATATTATTCATAATAAGCATATGCTAAGCATATATTAACCCGAATTAAAATAAAAAATAAAAAACCGCGGTATACAAATCAGAGAAAAATAGACACAAAGCCAGAGCGTGACACTAGCTAGTAATAAACATGAACATATTATAACTATAATTAATTATTAACATTGATTTAAATTATTTTTTCTTGGTATCGAACGGCAACCTCGCCACTAAAATCCGTTTAACCTATAATGAGCTAAATATATGCGAATGTAAAGTAAGCTCCCACCCTCCATTGAGGGGTGCTTTTGATCCGTGACCGTGCCGTGGTCACAGGTCAGCCCCTAACCTGTGTTTATAGTCACGCTTTGTTTTACGGCCCTAAGTCAATAACCATCATTTAGATTTATTTGATCGCTTGTCAAAATACAATCGAAATCAATGCTGTTAATAACACTTCGTGTTGGTTCATATTAAAGAGTTTTCTCATTTTTCACTTCACATTTTTACCCAGAAGCGTGTTTTAATTGTAGAGCAAAAAGTAATTTTGAATTAAAAAAAACAATTAAAAATCAAAAATTTCTCTTAAAATCGGGAGTAGGTACGTCCAGCTCGTCTCCTCACTTCATCGTATAAAAAATAAATAAATAATGTTTTATATCTGAGTAAATTTGAAACAAATATTTTCAGAAAGTCTACATGGTGCCTACCACCGGTTCGGGAACTAACTTGGCGAGAAGCACCGGCGTAAGAAACTCGCACGGGTCCCAAACTTTTTACCACAAAATCGATTTAAAATCGAATCAATTCATACTCGTATAACTAACAGCTAACAATGTCTCAAACTCACAACTTTACCTTTTTACGTGTAATACAAGTACAGTATGCGTATGGTTTGGAATTCTATACCCTACAATTCCACATACATACAAGTGTTACTGTTATTAAAAAAAATTAAGCAACCTATCCAGGATTTCTTAAATGTCCTAAACCTCAATATTGATTATTGAAATTTGAAACACACCACAAAATACGTATCGGTTTTAAATAGATTAATTTAATAAAATCTAATGGTACTTAATTCATTTGTCGCATTTATTTACAAAAAAAATCTATAAAACTTCCATTAGGTACTGCAATATTTTGCCCCTCAACAATTTCAGGCTATGACCTCGTCGTGAAATCAGAAAATTTGCAATTCTCAACCACATATCAGGCATGAACGTACCTACGGACATAAAAAATCTAGCAAAGCGTCATCTTGAACATTTTTTGTAATGTCTTTTGATTACTACTTTTACATATACATACTACATACCTACTCGTATGTAGAGGTTTTAACATGATATTATACCCAACATTTTATACTAACAATACTTTAATAAAACAAACAGAATATGCTTTAAATGCTCAAATAATAAACGCAAGAACTGTTTACTTAAACAAATAGTCCTTTTTGACCATTAGTAATTTGACGGACATTACATTTCTAATAAAGTTAATTAATTCACATAGAAAAATTATCCAGCTTAGCTATATGTAATAAAGCTGAATCTCAAAAAGTAATTTATGATAGCCACATTCATAACAATGGCTTCCAATGACACCTCAAAAATCAATAAAGAAAAATAAATCGGTGGCCACAATTATTAACAATGAATAACGATTTTAAAGTTTGTTTTAACTTTCGTTGTTTTAACACATGCTGATTTAACTTTAGATACTATTGTATTAATAGCATATACCTACTTACAAACTTCCCAAGTATAAAGTCTTAGAAAGTATTTATATTGGTAACAACACGAATTCACAAGCGTCTTTAAGTTCACGGATGCCATAGGTATCATAAGAGCATCCTTAACAACACAATTATGTATATTATTTAAACAATCGTAGGTTTAGGTTTCATATAAATTAAAATCTTACAACAAAAACATTTGATTCTGCATCTAAAAAACAAAAACAGACCATATCTAAGTAGTATTAGTATATACTAATTATTATAAACTAGTTGACCATAGTCAAATTGATCATAGTAAAGAAGTATCAATATATTTTTGATCACACCTTGAACTTTACTCTGAATGACTTTCAAAATTTCAGTATCGTATTAAGTCTACCATAAAACAATCTATCAAACAGCAATGAAGGTAGTATTAATATTAAATATTGCATTAACCGTCTTAAAATTGTTGTAGGAAGTGTTAAATTCGAGTCCTTTTTTTAAGACATTAATAGAAAATGTATTTTTTTATATGGCAGGTATTCGTTAATTTGACAGATGTAGGCGTTAAAAATTTCACAGTTTACAATATATCAAACAGGAATGAAGGTGGCTTTCATTGCAATAAACGTCTTAGAATTCTTATAGGAAGTGTTAAATTCGAGTCTTGTTTAAAGGTGCAAAAATCTTTGCTCAGATGTGGTGGAAAGCGCGCGTAATTTAAGGAAGATGACACTTGTATCGTTAGTAAAGCTGGGGTGTCTCGAGTACAAAATTGGTTTCCAGTTGCATACAATCCCTGCTATTTAGCGCCTTTCAACTTGCAACTGTGAAATTTTTAACGCCTACATCTGTCAATTTAACGAATACCTGCCATATAAAAAAATATACTTTCTATTAATGTCATAAAAAAAGGTTCTATTCAAATATTGATTTTCAAATGTCAAATTCCTATACCTATATGTATGCATTATTATATTTTGTGGTATTATTATGTTGGCTAACGACTGCATTTGCAATAAATAAATCTATTTTCAATGACATTTTTGACTTTGACTCTGTCTTAATAAGATCACTTTTTAGCCGTATGACTATATATCTGAAAAAAATGCGAATATATATTTAACAAATAGCGCATTTTTCGACATACCCAAGGGAATTAGGTATAATTCTTACTCTTTGTTCACCGAGAACTATGCACTATGGTATCTTTAGAGACCAGGCTTAATATAGCTATAGTTTCAAACCTGTACTTTTAATAATTAAATCTTAAAATACAGCAGATTTTAAAATGAAATCCTTCTTATTCAACTAGTAAAGATTGGATATGATATCCAATAAACAAGTTAGATGTGCAAATTGCAAAATGCTATAAGGTTATAGGATTATTGCTATTTGGTTATAGGAAAGGAAAACACGGTGACGGGTCCGCCTCGTACCTACTCTTAAAGACGTAAGTATATTTAGTTAGTTAGTGAGGAGTTAGGCACGTTTCGCGTGCTTAGGCCTACGCCGCTCGCGGAAGAACCGCAACGTCCCGAGACTGAGAAACACCAGAGTATTGTTCGGTAAGAGCACCATTATAAGCAAGTCTGACATAGCCACCTCATTTTATCCCCGAAGAGGACGGAATAATCGTAAGAGGATTCCCACTTATAAAAAGGCCTACAGCTACGCGCTACGCCCGTAGTCCGATCTACAAATCAGACACCGTTGGGTACGTTGAGGTAAATATGTACATAACCTTTTACTTTGAACGCGTATCAGAAAACTTCACAAATATGTAAATATAATAACTATTATAATATTATGCTATACAATCGGCGTTACTTATTTCAATAAAAATAAATAAACTTTTACAATCACTTCTGTCTCTAGAGTAACGATCGACAGGAATGTTAAAGTAAAGTAAGAGTAAAAAAAACTTATGATGAATATACACACGAATTATTCTCAAAAAGTTATGTCCCAAACTGTTACATGTTAAAGGAATAGCAAGAATGCCTTATAATATTATTTATATTATATTATTTGCTTTCACTTTTCTTAACGTAATATTGCTCATGTCTTAACGCGAGACACAGACAGAAACTGATTAATATATTTTCTACTAACAACATTGCTCTACAGGAAATTTATACGAATTACGCTGGTTTTAGGACTGCGGAAAAGACCTACGACGTACTGAAAAAAACTATTTACATTCATCGAATGAAATCTACAAACTTTACATAAGTACGTGTTTCATTATTTTTATTTCAAGATTCTACAGGCTTCCATTATTTTTAATAATGACATAAGCATGATTATTTATCATTTAATTATCAATGACTAAAGATTGTTATTGTTATTAAGTACCTATATAGACCGCGATAGCAATAAAACATGTTTAACCCAACATAATGTGTCTGAGTAAAACCCTTAGGTACGTGGCTTACGACTGGTAGAGCTTTTTTTAAATGCAACTTCATTATAAAATAACACCGACGCAACTTAACTTATTCTTTTATATCCTTTATATTGAAAAGGTATTCAATCATAGAATCATTCATAACACAACAAATACCTATTCATTGCAAGATCGTCTACCTAACTAGAGTTTAACGATAAAAATGGTCATGCTAGTATCGTCTAACGTAGTGCACATAACACTTCACAACACATTCACAAGTAAAGAAATATATTCACCAAAAAGCATCGAGAAGTTGGTAAATGTTCCCGACCGACTTAAATAGTCGGCGGAACCTTTGATGTCAAGCATGGCGCGCGTTAGATCGTCGACGGGAGCATGGTACGTACACTACGCATCGCGGGCCGCCACTTGCGACTAGCGCTCGCATCCGACGATATTCGCCAGTCGGGGGCGGACGCTCGCCGAGTCCCGCCCCGAACCAACCCCCTCCCTTTTCCACAACCCACGCTGCCAATAGCAAAACTCTACGGCTAATCTTTATCTGAGAAAAATAAACAGGGGTGGGAGTTAATGACGAGGTACTCCTACGGCGCTGGTAATCAGGAGGCTTTGTGGGCCGCGACAGCCTGTTAGCGAGCTTATCCGTCGATGGTTTGGCGAAAATTGAATGCTTTGTGCCGTTTTCAGTTTGCTTTTTTGTTCATAGTATCCAGACTTGCTACAGAACAATTGAATCCTACAATTTAATAGGCTCTCGTTATATGGGGAGATGGATACTTTCGAAGCGACAGTATTGTCGATTAATAATTAAATTTGCTGTATGATTGATGTGTACTCTACATAGACTGCATTCGTAGTCGTATAGTAAGCGTAGAAACACTTGGTTGCTTATGTGGAGTTAATACAATTTTCCCTGGCTGGAATGAACTAACAGATAAATTAAAGGAAATTAGGAATGTAGTGTTTCTACCGTACTATTTTCAATGATCTTATTCCTCTGGAATAACTGTAGGAAAATTTCAAAAAGTATCAAAAATTTTGTTTGACAAAACAAAATTTTTGACTCGTTTGTCATTTGCGCATATTTTTCCTAATACCGTATTCCTCGGACAACAATGGCAATTCATTCTTTTGTGCATGTGTTCTTTTTTCTTTATTATTAATTGTGCCTGAAAATGTTTCCTCTCAATTCGATTGTATGGACTTTCATTGTTTTCAGCCAATTTGTCTAGACGAGCCAATTGACAATGAATATTCAAGTATCTTTGATTAGTATTTACAAGGCTGAAAGCTGAAAAGGAAGATTGGGAAAGCGTCGGGAATGTTGTGCAATAAAATCGTATTTTCATATCATTAAGCAGAATTCGTATCGAAGTTTTGTTTATCAACAAATATCGCACGTGCACACGGAATAAATACAGAAGTTATGCAAAATAATGTTCTCGTGTTCACTGATATCGAGGGTTCGAATGTCGAATGTCGCCCCTCGCACGGCGCTTCTGAACATTACAGCCGCTATTTATTACCGCGGGCGAGCCATGAAAGAAGCCTTACATTTTTAAGATTGTTATGAATATGAATAAAGTTGTTCAGCCCTGCTTGTTACATTTCACCGTTTATATTTATTTTTACCGTTGTATCGTATATTAATAGGCGAAGTACAATTTACTTGGATCTTACTTTGTATAATTATATATTACTAGCTTTTACCCGCGGCTTCGCTCGCGTGGAATTAGAAATTTTTGTCAGGAATAAAAACATATTTTGGAACTTGATGTTTTTTAGGACCAAAAGTAGCCTATGTTACTCTCCATCTTTTCAACTAACTGTATGCCAAAAATCAGGTCGATTGATTGCTTAGCTACGGTGTGAAGGAAGGATAAACAAACAAACAAACACACTTTCACATTTGTAATATTAGTATGGATTTATAATGTTTATTTGATTATGATGATAAAATTATATATCAAACGTTTTGAAATTAAGGCTTTTAATGTTTACAAATATTACGTAGATATTTCATTACTTGACATAAATATTTGTGTTTAACATAACACTATGTATAGAAACTGATGCTCAAGTTAATTGACTTCTAAATTGGCTACAATAAAGTGAAAGTAATCAAATCCTTCTAAAGCGAAGTCAAACGCCATCTGCTGCAATCAAATGGCTGAGGAAAGAGAAAAAAATATCCGACCGCCAAATGAAAAATCTGTTTTTATAACAGATATTCGTTAGATCGTTCGATAGATCGTTAGTAGGTACTGTAGGTAGAAATATTTAAAAATGAAATCTACGCTCACCTGTTATTTAATAACACATAGGTACATAGTTCTCATATCATCATATTATTATTAGTCATAGTAGATCTTAATATTTTATGAGGCAAAATTCTTAGTAGTTAATAGGAGTGGTCATCACAAAAATTTTTGTATTTATATTATTGTTTAATTTTATCTATTAGTGTAAAACGGGCATTGGAGTTACACGATTCTCGTTTTAAGCAATATTAAGGTTGTTGTTATATTAAGTACATTTAGATATGGTACAGGTTACAGAGATTAAATTGTCTTCTAAATAATTTGTGTAGGTATTTTCTTAAAAATCAAAGAATTATAGCCAGGGTTAGCTTAGAAAAATGGGTCAATTTACTACATTATCTCTTTGTCTTTATCTATAACATATTGTCTTATATGAACTAGCTTTTCTTTATTCCAACGCCGTCAATTGTGGCCCGAATTCCTCTATCAGTGGGTTAAAAACCCATTTGTTCACTCATTAAAACGCGTCATATTCTTACTTCTAATCTACTTACACATACTAAATTAAATATAATAACAAGTATAGGTATATAAGTATATAGTTAATGGGTAAATAACAGCGTCAAATTGAAAAGGTGGCCTTAACGAATTTTCACGCCCTCGCCGTAGCTGCTATTTACATTAAACTGAAGTAAGCGCATAATAAAGACCAGTGTAGGCGCTACGAAGATCCACGATGGTGTGCATCTCGTGTATGATCGCTCGTGGCTCGTGAGTCGTGTTTGTGTGCGTGCGGTCGTGATCGATGCTGTCGCGCGGTTGCCGCGCCGCCAGCTTCCGGTACGTTGCCGCCCCGCAGGGAGAGACCACTAGTCTGAAGGCAGCGGGCGCTGAAGCGAAATCCTATGCGAAAGCGGTAGCGAGTACGTCGTACGATTAACTCAATGATCTTATTACTCACTCAATTTTTATACACAAAAGAATTTCGATTGTAAGGTGCATTCAGACAATAATTCTGACGATATAAACCATAAAAATTGTATTTCAATATTGAGCACTTTTTGATTTTTCACATCCAGTATGTGTCCAATAATACTTTAGTGCAGTAATTTATGATTTATTTATCACAATAAAGCCATGAAACAATAAAACAAAGTAGAGCAATGTATTTTTAACAACGCGGTCAATACATGCAACGCGCGCGCGTCGTACGTGGTGCCTATTTCCCTATTTCTGGTGGGAAAATAAGAAATAAATTTAAATCTGCGTCAGGATGAAGTCATTTGCCTATAAGCTATGACAATTGGAGATACTATGGTTTCAGTTTTTGGACTTGTCCTTTACATCTTGATTTTAAGAGGTGACAAACGAGCTGGCGCGTCACCTGATAGTAAATGATCAGCGCTCCCTATCACCCATGAGCACCCGCGTTGTCACGAGTGTGTTACCGGCCTTTTAGGGAACGCTCTTATTTTGAAAGACCCTAATTCGTATGTGTTTAAGAACACCTTCAGATCTTCAACAGCAATGCGTTAACTACTATCTAATAACTTTTACTTTTGCACTATTTTAGAGGTTGTGTTATAGTGTTCATCATTGTATGTATCACTTTTAGGTACTTCAGATTTACACACGTAACGTGCTCGTAACCCACAAAAATCACATACACTTAAACGATTATGGTATAGTTACATATACCTACATTATTTTCTTTCAATTTATTGTACAGTATATTTTTTATATTTATAGATAGGATATATAGATTGGAAATTTTTAAGAATATGAAAAAGCGATTAAATGCTTTCATCGCATCAATATATCCACAGTCTTATTCGCGTTTCTTTCCCCATCGAGATTACGAACAAGATTATAATATTGTGTGTTTAAATACGTAAATAAAGTCTTGTCTATTTCATATTATGTAAACGAATTGAACGTTTCACTTCACTTCAATTTACTTTATGAAATAGTTAAGTATATCGTGTTTTTTTTATTATACCAAAGCGTAAGGGATAATGTGAATTAAGTTGGTGTACCACAGATAACTCTGGACTTACGACATTCAATTTTAAATAAACTTTATTCGATGGATTTCTTTAAAGCTATAAGATACGCCTATCCAGAATAAATATTTTAAAAAATTTCAGAAAAACGTCATAGGTGTTTTAGCTAGTGTTGCCCGCGACTCCGTCGGCGACGACTTTCATATAAAATTTTGACACCCCCTTCCCCCCTTATTACCCTTTTTTCCAGTTAAATAGTAGCCTATGTTACATCTTAAGCTCTAGACCATCTGTGTACCAAATTTCATTACAATCGGTTCAGCGGTTTGGCCGTGAAAGCGTAAAATTATAAAAAGTTTCAACCCCCCCCCCTTCCCCCCTTATAACCCCTTTTCTGAGTTAAAAAGTAGCCTATGTCCTTCCCCAGGCTTTAGGCCATCTGTGTACCAAATTTCGTTCTAATCGGTTCGGTAGTTTAAGCGTGATGGAAGGACAGACAGACAGAGTTACTTTCGCATTTATAATATTAGTATGGTATATATTTAACACTAGCTGTTGCTCGCGACTTCGTCCCCGTCGGATCTATTTCTATTATTATGGTATAGTGAGTCAATCTTCGTCTGTCACGGACTTTTTTTAGATCATTTAAAGAGGAATAATTCTTTCATACATATTATCTTTGTATCTTGAACCATTTTTGCAGCGCACGCAAAGGAAGCCCTCAAAGATGAATAATTTTCCCCGTTTTTTCCATATTTTCCTTTATATCTTGTCCCCTATTAGTCGCAGTGTGATGTTATATAGCCTAAAGCTTTCCTCTATAAATGGTCAATTCAATAAAAAAAGAATTTTTCAATTCGAACCAGTAGATCCTGAGATTAGCGCGTTCAAACAAACAAACAAACAAACAAACTCTTCAGCTTTATATATTAGTATAGATATAATGGTATATACTATATAACACAGTATAAAACAAAGTCGCTTTCTTCTATCTGTCCCTATGTATGCATAAATCTTTAAAACTACGTGCACTTCATTTTACGATTTTAATGCGTATTTTTAACATATAGATTGATTCAAGAGGAAGGTTTATGTGTATGCTTGAATGGGAGTAAAACCGCGGGGCGTAGATTAGAGTAGAGCTGCTTATGTATAACACGTGCAATGACGAACAGCCACGATCGTCTCAACTTTATGTAGCTAAACGCTTTACGTGACGTCAAATAGAAACAGATCAAAATGAATAACCAATCTCAAATTCATATTCCTGTCTGCTAACGTGCAGACGACTCGGCTTATCCGTGTTTAATTTAAAATTAATACAAACAGGCGGCGCGCCGGAAATAAACTTAGAGAGCGGCTCTGGGGGGGCGAATTAGACATCATGTCGCCCTATTAACGGTTATTAGTACGTACCGATTGGATATTCCAGACGGCAGCTTTAGCACCTCCACTTACTTCAAATAAAAAAGTTTTTATCGACAATATTATCGCACGCTGTATCTTTATCACGACTCCGTACGAAATAGTCTAATAGAATTAGATACGTTTATTATATATTTATAAACAAACAAAAGGAGTATTCCTTTTTTCAGATAACGAAAACCCGATTATTTATAATAACAATCCAATGGTTCGAGAAACCAAAGTAAAATAATTTGCCATAGAAAAATATAAATCCATCCAAAATTTCGTCATCAAACAATTGCTTTAGATAGAGCCCGAACAACAAAAGGACGAGAGTTTATTAAAAAACTTTTACAGCGTAGCTGCGGTGTGGTATTAATAAAAGCTTAAGTTTTAAATTAGTTTAGCTTTCAATTCGTAGACAGCCGCCACAAGGCAGATAGATGCAAAAGTTCCATTTATTCAATACGAGTAAGCAGTGAGCACGCAATTATTTTATGTGCCCTGTTTTAAGGATACATTTGCAATTGTCAATGTACTTTGTATTACCTATACTTAAACATATCGGATATAAAAAATATGGATAACTCACTGTGCTCTTGGTAATTCGTATAGTTTCTTCGATGTATACATTCATTTTTTTCGGAATCTTGTATGTAAAGAACTTTTCGCTATCCTTTGAAGCACTGCTTAAGATGTTATCGATCTTATTTTATTTGTCCACTCTGATATTATGTGTATTGGTAATAATTATCCATACTAATATTATTAATGTAAAAGAAGTGCTGTTAGTTAAGCTTTCACGAAACAAATTGGAATTTTGTACATATATTTTTGGAGTTATCAGAATGAACATAGGTTACTTCTTATTTCCGATATTTTACATTTCAGTAATTCAATGCGAGCCTCGGGTAAAAGCTAGTTGTTTATACATATTCTTCTATCCTGATATACCGTTACAACTCTAGCTCTAAAACGTACAAGTTGACGCAATTGGCGTCGCAGTGATTGCGACTACAAATCGTCACCCACAAGTCAGGTAATGATTTTCAAATGTGGGTCGTTTTCGAACAATGCTTCTATACAGATCTCCATGTCTCCGTTCCCCACCGTTTCCGGACCCTGTGGGGGGATTCACACAATGGCTCCTTTATGCCCTTGCAACGCTAATCTAGTGATAAGATTAGACCTTTGTAATTTTAGTTACGAATGCTCTGAATTATGATTTTCCTGTGTGTTTTAAAGTAATAAAATTATGAAACATAATAAATTTTGCAAGTTATTAACACTATCCTTAATTTAATTGGGATATGTAGGTACATATTACATTTTGTATTACAGTAGGTACATTTTGAGATATGTCCATATATCTAAAAGTGAATTTCGAGTTTATATTTACACCATACAATATAGTGCAGATCTATATTATAAAATATTTATATTAATCCACATAGACTACGCAGTACGCACTACTAGCGCTGTAAAAGCTTAAACGTACTTTGAATTCATTTTAGTGCCCTCTATCGAAAACTTTAGAAGTTCGAATGCTCAATCCGCGCGTTGAGCTTTGAGCTCAATGCCCTCTCTCGCAATAGTTTAAAACTATAACAGTCTCTAAGCTATGAGCTTTATAAATTTGAATAGGATATGTAACTAAGTTGTGCCTCATTTATTAACTACTAGCCATACCCCGTGTTTTACCCGCATTTATGCATGTGTTATACGCATAAACCTTTCTCTTGAATCACTCTGATAAAAACAGACAGTAGAAAGTGACTTTGTTTTATACTATGTAATAATGATAACAGTGTATTTAATAAGGTAATTGTTAAATAAAACGATTTTAAAAAATCAAAATAAAAGTCGTTTATAAGTTTTAAAAAGAAAAATAATAAAAAAAAAATACAATAAAAAAACATATCCCATCGCGTGTACCAATAATAAAATGGTCCAATGTATAAATCAAATAACGCGGTCTTTGTTATTTCTTCTTCTTATCTGCTTTTAATTTGTATATAAGCTGAGATTCTAGCATTTGCATGTAATCATTATACCTTGTACCCCACGGAGAGTAAGAGTAATACCAGTCCTTAAACATATCAAAATCGGCCTCGCCGGTGAATACGCCATCGGCATCTAGAACAGATGCTACAACTTCCATGGGCTCTAAAGGTTTGTAGTATAACTGAGCTTGTCTTTGTCCGTTCATAAGGTTTTCAACACCTTTTTTGATACTATTAATATCATAACCTCTCAAAGCCTGGGCGACACAATGAACATCAAACTCTCTATCCATGCCGTGATACTTCATCAACATTTTAGACAAAATAAACGATATACTTCCGTAGTCTGTTCTAGGAAGTAAAATAGTAGAAGGAAATACTTTATACATCAATGCATTTCTCGCTAGCCAAGGCTCTGAAGCAGTACCTATAACTAAAATTTTGTCGTCAGTAACTATGATTGGTTTGATAATTTCCTTGAAAAAATCTCTTTGAAGTCTGGTTGGTTCCATAATTTTTTCTTCTTTGGGAACGGTTTTATAAAAGAGTTTATCGGCATTGTCAACTAATATAACTGTCGGTTGCATTAGCCTACTGATCCTATTTACAATCTGAAACATCTGTTTTAAATTGGCTGGACCAGGAAATTTGTCATAAACATTGAAAGGTGACAAATCAATTAAAATCGAGTTTGTCTCGGTAGCAATAGCATAAACCAATGTTCTTTTTCCAGAACTTTTAGGGCCAATTAATAGATGTGCCCTGGAAGCATTTGGACACGATGAACCCATCGTAAGAAGACAACGAAGTCTTATTTGCTCTTTAACATCTCCAATGCATTGTGATGGAAATTTTGGGGTCCAAAGTATTGCACGTGTATCAGCGGACGCATAATTTCTATCCCCCCAAAAATCATCAAGGGTTGTTTTAGGATATTTTCTTACAATTCCTTCGTCGACCAACATTTGGAACATTCTCGCTGGTGGCAACTTGTCTGGTTTTGGAGGCTTAATTTTTTTTGGTTTTTTCCTCTTTTTGCTTTGTGGTGGTTTGGCTATACCAGCCGCCTGATAATCCATTTTTAATGAATTTTTTAACATATTAAGCTCTAATCGCATCATGTCGTCGACAATAGGTCGCAGTTTTAATTGCACATCTTTATATGCATTTTCCGTGACGAGTTCCGTAATGAATCCTTTTAATACTTCTAAAGGAGCATCAGGAGTATCAATATCTTTCCATTGGTTAAGGTATGATTCCCAAGCGTCACTTACTGGTTGTAATTGCTCACCTATCTTTAAATATATACCTGGATCATTATCTGGGTTTAGACGCGACTTCTTATAATCCAGTAAACGTTTTGCCTCTCTCAATTTAGCATCGGCTTCCAGTCTTTTCTTTTCTGCTCTTGCCGCCAGTTTTTCTTCTTTAATCTGTTCCTTGGTCTTCGGACTTCCAGCTTCAGCTTTTAGCCTTTTATCCTCTTCTATTCTCCAGTCTAAGTATTCTTCAATTGTAAAAGTCTCACCTTTTACAACCAATATAGATCCTCCTTCATCTGGCCAAGGAAATTCGTCAAATAGACGAACTTTATTATACCATTCTCGAAACCATTGTCGGATTTCTCCAGAAATATCTTCCATGATGTCTCCCTCTCTTAATCTCAGAACTCGAGCGTTTTCTTTTAAATTTTTTTCCAACCACTTTTGGTAATACAATCGTCGAAACTCCCTTCTGTTTTGTTTTACCTTCTCTAATTGAATTTTAGCTGATGGCGGTGACCATGACGGAATAATCATTCCTAATTTGGCTTTTAGACTGTAATCACGCATACGTTCACGTTTTATTTCCATAAATCGACGATAAATAGTTTTAATCAGTAATGAAGCTTTTATTCTCAATGCTTCTCGTGCAGGAGGTTTTTTTATACCAGCAAGTTCTAAGTATAAGTTTACATCTTTATTAAATTTTCGATTTCGTTCTCTTGTTAAGCACCGCGACCTTTCCATTCTTTGAATATTATTGACGCGTTCGTTGTATTCAGCTAATACTCGTTGTTCTTCTATTTCTTGTGGTGAAAGCTGTACCGATGAAGCACATTCTGATATTTCCTCTCCCATAGCCATTTTTCTTTTAATTTCCGCTTCTTTTTCCTCTCTTATTCTCTCTTCTTCTTCCAAGCGTTCTTGTTCTTTCCTTTCTATTTCAGAGGGTGTTGGAGTTGGATCACCAATTCTATTTCCAGATAGAATTTCATCAATAATATACTGCATTTCTTCTTGCCTTATTTCAAAGGGGTAATGGAATGGACATAAAACCTCAATATCTTGAGGGACCATCAGCAATTGTTGTAGTGCATTATCAGGATACGTAAACTCAAAAGCTTCAACTTCTTCTAAGGTTAATTTTAACTCCATTAGTCGACAGGTAACAGCGTCAATAATTTTTTTTATAAACGGTCTTCTTTGTACTTGATGCATTTGGTCATAACAATCGCATAGTTTGTTATATATATCACAGTACTTACAATATACTCGAGCCACTACCTCAACAGCTGTTGCTTGGGGTTTAATTCCTAAAAATGCCGAGGCTAGCTCCTGCAAACGCTGATCTTCTGCAAATGTTACTCTCATTTGTTCTTTGACTTTTAACCATCTTTGATAATAATCTTGATTCGACATTATGATTAATAAAATACGGGAGATCTTTACTTATTTCAAAAACAGTAAATTCTAGAATTTTACATCGTAAATCTAAACTGTAGAACATGAAAAAATAGTTAAGCATGTGACTGGACCTGTCAATGACATGTCTACGCATTATCTTGTCAAATTCCTCAGAGTTCCTATTGCATAGTGCTAAATGGACTGATAATTTGTAATGCTTTTCTTAAGTCTGTACAATTATTACAAATATTTACTTTCTCATCGCAACGTTTGCATATTAAAAAAGTGTCTCGCCTCGATTTTTCACACTGAAAATACTGTGTTATCTATTACACTTTGAAGCTATACTAACTATCATATTATATACCTATATACTCGTATAACATAATAAAAACAACCAGCTTATCCTTTGTAACAGAAGGCGTTGTCAATACGAAAGGCTCCGTAGCTTCAGCGCAGTGTATGCACGATTATAAGCATTGGGGTTGGAACAATGATCGTTCGGCCCCCAGCGCTGGTTACAATAAAAATGTTTCAAGTGCGCCTCCGTACGTTCCATTGAACATTAGCATCGACGCACGTTCGTTGCTCGCTTCCGGCGCGCGTGCCGCGAACCGTCTACAAATGTAAACGGCAGCGGTAAAGCGATTGCCATTGACTTGGTACAGCGGGAGAAAAGTCACGATTCGAGCTAACATTTGCTTAAAAATTAAAAAAATACACTGCTATATCTAGAAAAAATTCGAATTCTTAAATAGTTCAATCATCTCTCAGTAAGTATGTGTGTGGTACAATATTCCTTTGTAACATTTAAATTTTATTTCAGAATTCCGTACCTAAAAAAATTAATAAATAGAGAAATTAAAGAATATAAAAAAAAAATATTTTTGAGTTTATACCACTTAAAATTTACTCATGACTAAATACTTTTTGTTTATATAGACGACCCACATAAAAACGCTCCATGTGCAATTATCCGACAAAGAAGTTTATATTTACTGTTTTACACACTAGAGCTAGAAAGAGATTTTAATATTATTTAGATGGAAAAATAGGATTCAAGTAAACACAAAGACTAATAGTATCGATTCACTTATAACTTGGCACAAACTCTGAAACAGCATCGCCCAAATGCAACGTACCAATGATTTATTTAGTCCCTCCTATGTATTCATTACTGGTGTAGAAATTTAAGCCATTAATTTTGTTAACTCTGTCTCGGTCAATAAAACAGGCCTGGGGTGGGGTTAACGGGGGTTGCTAGTTATAAAATCTACTTTTTAATTATTTTTTATCTTGCAACTTACACCATTTAAAAATGCATACTGATTTTTATATGACTATTTAAATGCAAAACTGAAACAATTTTTATAATTTATAAGCCAATTAAAGAATTTTTGAAATTATAGCCAATGATTTAACTAACTGAAATATTTTTTTTATAGAATGTACGTTATTCATTAAATTTATATTTGTTTTTGGGAACCTCTGCTGTAGTTTCAAGGGTAAATAGTTCACATTCAAGTTTCATAATAATATTATTTAGATCGAAAATGTACGCAAATGTAAAGACGTTTTTAGTCAAAACAACATTTAAAAATCTCATGACTTATTATGATATAGATATATAGATAAAGCTCTAAATTACAGTTATTGACAGAAATATTTATATGTACGACCGTAATATTTTTGTGTTGACGTTCTGATTTTTTTTATAACGACAGACCCATTACTTCCCCTAGTTCTCACGAGATCTTCATTAATTGTTAATCTGGTACCGAAACGAATTATCCTCTCCACCCATACAGTTAGCTCCTACCGGAACCGATTGCAGTGATTACGAGTATCTATACACGGTACAATACTAGCTGTTGCTTGCGACTTCGTCCCCGTCGATTTCTTTTAGTATGATTAAGAACTAAGAAGTTTTTAAATGAATATAACACTTTAAAGAACTTCAGCGAAAGTGATTTTTTTTGTAAAATTTTTTGTACGTACTAGTCTGATTACCATCTGTCGCAGATGTTTTTAGATTATTTAAAGAGGACTCATTCGCATTATTGTGCTCTGATGCTTCGCTCCTATGAGTCTCAGCGTGCCTTCATCGTTAAATGCACTATCCATCACATTAATTTTAAATTCGAACTAGTAGTTCCTGAGTAGAGACGGCGGTGGTTTGATTTTTTTATAATTGAATTAAATTCAAAAAATTGTCCTGTCTTGGTTTTTACCTCTATTTAATAATAGGTTATTTCACACACCGATTAGATCCGATGTTTAAATATTTGAACGTTTTGTATGACTAAAAAAATATAAAAACAACAAATCCGATACAAATCGACGATATAAAAAGATGCAATTATAGAAACAAGTCAACCCTAAAGTATTATCTACATCATTCCTTTGTGTATCGATGAGAAAAATCCAAACGATACACGGCTGTCACCGCAAATTTGTGAACTTTCGGAACACGCGCTACCATCCGATACGCTTACTGGGGTCCATTTGACCCCTCTTCGGGAACAAACATTATTTGAATATGATTATGATCTTTGAAATATGTTATTTTATACTTGAACTGGATGATATAGTTAGTTAGTTAGTCAAAGGGCGTTGTGTCAAGTTACTTTCCCGTATGTAGTGATGCAAGGTCCCATAATTTAAACTTCAGAGCGTTATTTAACGAACGAGCATTCTGTAAGGCTTGACAAAAAAAATATTTCTCAATATTTTACAACTCATTACGTATATTAGTAACAAGGGTGCTTCAACGACATATCGAATGGTAGCCGCGCGCTCTTCAGTAGAGAGCTCTTAATTACATCGAACATGTGATGACACGTGCCATAGTTTAGTTATGGCTGTGGGTGTTCATTTTGTTACCGATCTGAATCTGTATGTATGTACGTATAAAGATACGTAACTAGCTGTTGCCCGCGACTCCGTCCGCGTGGACTTTCATATAAATATTGACCCCTAGATGACTCGACGCGACTTCGTTCACGCTGTAGATACCTATCCTACCTATTATACAAATGTTTTTTCCCGCTAACTCCCGTTCCCGTGGGAATCTTGCAATATCCTGGTGCAACTAATCTTAAAGTTTACTAAGGTACCTGCATGCCAAATTCCAAGCGTCTAACTTAACCGGTTTGGATTTTTCATACAAAAGGATTTTCCCCCTAATTCCCGTTCCCATGGGAATTTCGGCAATTCCTTTCTTAGCGCACCTCTAGAGTACCTAAGCTACGTCCCTTCCAAATTTCAAGTGTCTACGTTAAGCCGTTTAGGCTTTGCGTTGATATGTCAGTCAGTCAGTTAGTTTCTCCTTTTATATAGATAAATCGAATTAAGTTTCTATGAAGATTACTAATACAAAAAATATATAAGATCTCAACGACTTTGTTCTCAAGACGAAATATATAAAATACGAAACTGTTTCTCTTGTTATAACTTAAAAAAAATAATCCATAACCTCTCTAAAACATTATCTTATCGACATTCTCATTATAATCAGCATATCAAATACTTAAAATTTACATTAAAATTGACGACATCATCGTATTCCTTACGATACTTTACAAACATATCTACATGATATATTTTAGAAGTGACTATATTCTTCATACCTAAGTACTTGAATCTTTAACCGGTTCGTGGAGCGAAATAACCACTCCTTTGACGGGCACGATAACTTTTAATTGTCATCTCTCTTTGAACTCATGCTTCGCCTACTCCACTTTAAATCTTTGTGAACATCTAATTATCGTAACAATTACGGCTGGCTCCATTAAA
>JADANM010005835.1:5363514-5387427 GCA_026213755.1 Eurema hecabe
AGGTTTTTTTTTCACTTTAGTTACAACAGTTATCCACAAAAAGTATAAAAAAAAATATGCAAGCAAATTATAGCGGCTTATATAATTTTATTGGCAAACTTAGTTCAATAATGACAAAATTTATTGTAGGTAATTTATAAATCGTCGTGGAATTCTTTTCTATGCAAGGCCCGAACCGTAGTTAGCCAATTATCTAACATCAATTCTTCATCGTGGTAACTCACAGATATTCAAAAAATGTTATCAGTAAGTTTTAAAATTTATAGTATTTAAAAAAGTATTAAAAAAAATGAATTAAACCCACTTTTGCAAAATAATATGTCAACACTTTAGTTATATATCTCCAAACTGTTTTTTTTTTATTCTTGCTATTAATTATTTATATTTAAATTTATCAAACGCATTGTTCTACAAAAAGAAAAACAGAAAAAATTTAATCATTCCGTCTCGTGAGTATAACATAAAACCTGGTCAAACAAAAGTCCCCAATTTTAAAAACATTAGATACTATCCTTGATACGCAAATATATTCTGGACATCAACATGCATTACCATAGAAGCATAAATCGAGTCCACAAGACAGCACTGAACAGCTGAATAATATTCGCATAAATCATGTTGAATTAATTATTGCACGAACACATATTAAAGTCCTAGATTATGTTAGTGCGTCGTATCGTAGATGTAGATGCTTGTTTAATGTTGACTTTCAATATTGAAGGGTATATTGAAAGTGCTTGTGAATACTAAAATAAAGAGAAATATAATTCGAAAGCTTATAAAGTTGCTACCTGCAGAATAATCCTTGTATGTGCTTGATCATTTATTCTTTTAACAATAGAAGTCCATACTATTTATGAATATCCTATGTATATAATAACTTAAAACATTTCGTAAAAAGATGTAGAACACGTCTAGGTATGTTTTCGTAGGTATCTTTTCATAATGCATATTTGCAATTTACGACTGAAAATACATACTTTATCGAAATAGATTTCCTCTTTAATTAAAACTGAATTTATTTACATTTACCCATTTATTAAGTAAGTAGCTTAGTTTATTTGAAAATTGTTATGTATTATAACTATAGATACCTATTTTATAGTATTTGATGTTTATAATAAAAACAACTGTCTTGCTTTGCTTAGACTAAGATTTTTATAAAGCTTAATAACTATTCGATTTATTTAATGTGGGCTGTCTCGAGTTTCCAGCCCAATACAACAACAAATTCCAATACAACAATGATTTAGGGTGTGCTATTTATTAAAATATAGCTCTGCAAATGTCATAATATTTCTCGTTTTGAATTGGTGGAATATAAAAGTTTTATTTAAAAAAATAAGGAGACTACGTATGTGCGAATTTCGATATGCCAAAGATGTAATTAAAATAAAAAGAAAAAGAAGTAAAAAATCATTACAAATCAAATTGAATTAAAATATAATATCTGCATAATGAAAATCTTACATTGGACACCTAAAATATGATCAACCTGGATTTGCGAAGCTATAATTCGATCAGTTCAGTTCATTTTGTGTTATAAATTCACGATAAAAATATTTTAAATCCTTTGAAAATTCAAATAGCCTTCCTCAAAGTAATCCTTGTAAGGCGTTTAAATCTTTAGCCCGATCGTTTGAAAATTCAAGAAGCTTTCTTATGAAGTGTTAAAACAATTAACATAATCGCAACCGATAAACGTATATCTATTAGAAGGCGGGCAGGCGGCAGTGCTGGACAGTACCGTGAAATGTCTTGTCCTTGCGGCCGGCGCCTCCCGACCACAAGTGTCTTACCTCGAGTTACACTGATCGGCATGGCACGGATGTCGCGTCACCGTTCATTCCGACGCTAAGCCCCGGACACTACACTGACACTCGGAAAAACTTGTTTGCGCGGTAAAAAATAAACAAATCGATATATATCTGAGGAGCAAACGAGCGTCTGTGGACAGGAAGCAAGCATAATACCGAGGCCTCCGGTGGGCCAGGGTGGTGGAAACCACGCCCTGGGGCGGAGCGAGGTTTCGCCTGCGCGGATTATCACCCTCCCTGCGTTTACTCGTTGATACCACCAAGTAATTGTGACACAACAAAGGATGACCTACACTATGAGAGAAAATGTGCGCATCGCGATTAAGATCCTATGTGCTTGCTTGCATTTAAAGAATTCACAATTCTTAAATATCGCATAAGCGGCTCCTCGTTAGAATCATACGGCTTTAAAAATAATTTAAATGTTTAAAGTTTAAGATATATTATTTTCAACTATAAGTAGATATAAAAACTATACTTTCTAAGATTTACTTCAGTATATTTTAAAATATTTTTAAAGCACAAAGAAAACGAAAAGGTGCCACGTTTTACACAATCGTCGAAGAGTAATTAATTTATTGCTTTTGAAAATCAAAGTCATATTAGGATCTTAAGTTTTGATTACATAATGTTTTTGTTTGTATCTTAGATCTCTAACTGGATTTCTATTTAACAAAATGGACAAATGCGAATCAGACTCGCCCACCGATACTTCTGTACCTAAGATCATTACAAAATTGTGCAATATGGTCAATAAGCCATTATTTGATAACCAACTTGACCTAGTTACCTATATTTACTTGAAAATTATCGCTTTATTTTAAGAATATATTTATTTATTGGATCAGCCAGTGTCTAATAATATTAATTATAACTATTATGACATTTTTTTCTGACAGGTACGTGTTCTGGTTAAAAACAAGATGATAACCAATTTTCTCTGCTCTTAAGTTATGACGTTATCTCTTGCTGTTATAAACTTTATTATTATTGTTATTAATATATTTTTTTTACAAATTAATATTATAGCTAAATTCTAAAGTGGTAAAACATTTACATGTAATAGTTGTATAATAGGTATGTGAATGTTGTAGGTATATGCCTGTAACAGGCTTTGCATACCAGTCTTTTTTATTATGAAAATTTTTGAATTGTTTGAATGATTGTATGCAAAGCTGTTGGTATCTCTAAATAAATAAATAAAATAAAATATCAGTTTTTTTAATTTTATGTACACTTAAAGATTCATTTTTCACAACATTAATATAAGGGACCGTGCAATTAGAATCCTTATTCCTACTACATAATAATATTGTGAAAGTTTGTGAAAATGTATGGATGTATGTTTGTTATTCTTTTACGCGAAAACTGCTGAATCGATTTAGTTGAAATAGTCGTGTTAGGTAATTCAGCGTATCACCCATCTAAGATGATACCCTGGATTGACATATAGAATACTTTTATATCGGTATCGTTCCGGGAAGAACGCGTACTGAGCTAATGTAGCCCAGTAATTTCGCTGGCTACAGTGCCCTTCAGACCGGAGCACAGTGAAATTTAGTGGCTTCCAATTCGTTTTTATCGAAATTCTCTTTTTCTGCATATCTTATACCAAATCCTCTTTAACCCTAAAACGTCTTACTATCTTAAAACCAATTTGCAATTTCTGCTCTGTCAAAACTATTCCTCTCGCTCTGCTGACACACTGGTTTTGGGTACACCTCCTCACCGTTCCAATTTCTATTCTAACTCCTATACTATCAGCTGTAGAACTTACTACCTTCAAAAGTTAAAAATGCGCCTTCTCTAAATGCTTTTAAGAAACACCACTTCAGTATGGATCAGAACAATAATTATGTGTGTATATCTTTAATGTATGCGTATATTTTTATATCTATACCCTACTCAGTATACCTGAATTGGTAGGTGTACTGAGTAGTATTTCTCTTCAAATACCTATCTAAAAAGGTTGCCTGGAAGAAATCACGTTTTAGTAATAAGGCCGCCTATTACATTTCTTCTAATCTGTACAAATAGTCTGTAAGATTTAAATGTAATAAAGAGTAAAAAAATAATAAATTGATTGTCCCTGGGAATAAAATGTTGCTTATTTGATAACACTTATAATTATTTATTATTTATTTCTTCTTACCTACAAATTTGTCGTCCACTACTCCATCTTACGTATTATAACTACTGGTTAGTATGTCTATGTAGTGTATGTACTAGTTCAGTATCATATTTTTTTAAATGTATTATTATGTAGTTTATCGATTATGATTATGTATTTTAAATTTTATTTAAATTTATTTTTTTCTTTCTACATTTTCCGTACCTCTCAGGTTGCCTGGCAGAGATTGCTATGTACCAATAAGGTCGCCTTTTGTGCATAAGTAAGAATAAGAATAAGAATAAAAAACCCTTCATTTGATACCCTACTCAAGTAAATCAGTCCAGTAGATATTTAAATAGCCCCATAATATAAGAGGCCATACATACAACCTCTATCTACTTATGTAATAGTGTGTTGTCTTTGTCGCACCAATACGCCAACTACGAGCGCGATTCTACCGATGCGCAGCTATTCTCGTTCAGCGCTAAACATGAATGACGCGTACTATACCTAAATGACTTACTTTAGAAAACAAGAATTACTTTAGAAAACAAGCCGTTCGCGAGAAATTCAAATTTAAACCGCATATTTTTGTTTATTATTATTTATATCAAAAATTGTTTTTTCCTTCCTAGAAGCTAAAATAATTTTTCTCACGGTTTGAAAGAAGGTATAAGCGCATAAAATATATATTACTTACTTATTTAATTATGGAACCATTCAAATATTTTAACAATTATTTTACGAATCCAACCAAATTGCTATGCTTAGTTGCGGCGACCTTTGATGAAGCCAATTAACCTGTTGACCTTGCTGTACATCTTTTGAAAACGGGAAGACTGTAAAGCGCGGACCAGCGCTCCTGTCGGTATATCCATCGTGGAGCTTTGATGAGTGGCATTAGCTGTTCATGTTTCCTATCTTGATGAGGCTTCTGGCCATCTCGTAACGGCCAGTTTTCAGAGAAAGTGTCCGTAAAAATTTCCACGACCCCGTCTTAATCCGACATAACCTTCACCCCACCCCGGAGACTGTAGGTATACGCGAGCATTTTCTGGTAAAAATAATTAGTGGCTTATCCATTTGAATGGGAATGATACATTTCTGATAAGATACCGTGGACGGCGTATCGCACTAATGCTTCCATCCTAAAAGAACTTCGTGTTGAGGACCGACTCTCCTCGATAGTCCAGTTGAGAATATTGAAGTTCTTTGGTCACATCTCCAGGAATGAAAGCTCGATGGAGAGATTGGTAGTTCAGGGCCAAGTAGAAGGCAAAAGAGCACGCGGCCGATCACCAACCCGCTGGACTGACTCAATCAAAACGGCGACTGAGTCAACATTAGTGCAGTGCACTCGGTATGCCTCCAACCGAACGAGATGGAAGCAAATCGTCGGGAAAACTACCCTCAACAAAGCACACAACCCAAATACCACCGATTCCATGTACCACGTCAGTGCAACCACGACCACTCTGACAAGAGTGCCCGACTAAGAAGAAGAAGAAGATACATTTCTAATGGCAGTATTGCCATACCTATTTTCTGATTGAATTTAACTGATTTCATTTCCATTTTACTAGGCGTTTATAAGATTTCATTTTGGTATATGTTTACTATATATTTATATTTCGTATTATTATATAATTTTACCTTTATTTGACTGATTCTTTCAGCGAGTCTTTAAGAGTTTAAATAATTTAGAAGTATATAATTATAAACAGGTATGTAATTTAGATATTGATTGTCAACGATTACATCGATTCACTTATTATGTCCAACAGTTTTCTGTTTTCGAAGGCGAGAAACACGAAAGCCTTGCTCGAACAATGAAATTTGACCCAAGTCGACAAATTTGTCGTGATAGAGAGACGTTATTCCTCGAAAACGATTGAATTTATATTTTATAGTGCAGACCTTAGCGAATAATGTGCCTTTATACCTTAACTAGCTGTTGCCCGCGACTCCGCCCGCGTCGAATTTCATATAAACTTAAAATGAATTCTTCTTATGTATTTATTCTATATATTTATTCTTCAATATGACCCCCCCCTTCCCTCCCTTATAATCGTTATTTCCTAGATTTTTTCATACAAATGTTTTACCCGCTTTCTCCCGTTCCCGTGGGAATTTTGCAATATCCTGTTGCAAACTAACTTTAAGTTTATATGCAAAATTTCAAGCGTCTTACTCCCGTTCCTGTGAGAATTTCAAAATATCCTGTTGCAACTAACCTTTAAGTTTCCTAAGGTATCTGCATGCCAAATTTCAAGCGTCTAACTTAAGCGGTTTAGATTTTTCATACAAAAGGTTTTTCCCGCTAATTCCCGTTCCCGCAGGAATTTCGGGAATTCCTTTCTTAGCGGATGCCTACGTCATAACATCTACCTGCACTGCAAATTTCAGCCCGATCCATCCAGTGGTTTGGTTCGTTGATAGATCACTGTGTCAGTCAGTCACCTTTGAATTATATAGATATAGATGGTATTAAAATTGCTACATAATTCCTGAAAGTTGTAGGAAAATAATTTTGATTTACATATATTTTACAATATGTTTAGGCATATTGTCAAAATATTATTTTATTGCAAAGTTTTGAACGAAATATTAAAAAAAGGAAGCTGTCAATGTCAAACGGTCAAACTTGGTAAATGTCAAATATTGACTAATCAGTAATCGCTAATCAGTAGTCAGTAGTCACTAATGTACTTACTAGTAACTAGTTAGTTGTTACCACTAAGGTACTGCAAAATTTACAAAACTATAACTGTATTGGTTGATTGAATGTAGTGTTATCACTTATCATAAGGAAAATCGTTTAATTTATAAATTAGTTACGAGCATTGCGCGTATTAATGTAATAAGTGTAATCTATAATATATAACATTTTTATCATCTTTACACCGCTGCACAAAGGTTAATAATAAGCATATTATTACGGACTGAAACAATGGACAGAAAATTATCCGTAAAAGAGTTGTACACTTCGTACCAAAAATGGGTTATTAACAACCCAAGCCTTGTGACTGATGTAGAAACTGTAGCAACATGGTCTTCTTATTTTATAGCAGGAAAAATCAATAAGTCACCGATCGTTTCTGAACTAGTTTATGCACTATCGAAACTTTTATCGTTATTTAATGACAAAATTATCAAGGATGCATATGGCAGTGACTTGCCTCACTATAGTTTAAAAGAACAAATCAAGCTGTGGTTGACCATAACACATTATTGTGAAGTTTTTGTCGAATTAGTTGTCAGACAGAAATGGGGAACTAGAGGGAAGTGGACAGCAGCCACTCTTATTCAAACATTTAAGTGTTTTTCTGCATTAATAATGCTGTACAGATTTAAAGAATTTCCCATACAACATCCACCAATACCAGCATTACAGAGAAAGAAAAAAGTTAATGATAGTACAGACTCAGACAATAACTCAAATGAATTTTTTACTCTTAAGAGATCAGGAAGAGTAATCCGCAGAATAGAAGGTGCCCCGCCAGTTGGTTTACGTGATTGGCAACCAATCAAGATTAAAGATGACAATATTCAGTCTACTTATGGAATTAAAGATTTGAAGAATGCAGAATTGCTGCACATTTTTAAACCAATCATACATCTGGCTGCAATGAAAGTGTTTGGAACAAAATCTTGGAAGCAATGGGTCATAGCTTTAGGTTTAGACGTTGCCAGCTTCAAGCTTTACAATAAGCACATGAAACAACTAAGTTACGAACAAAGACTAGAAATTAGTCGCAGAAAACTTAGCCTTGTTTTGTATTTGTTAAGGAGTCCCATGTACAATGGATATTCCAAAAACATGATTGAACGATTTCTTAATTCAACATCCAACAGCATTCCAGTGATGTCATTTATTTGTGGGCCAATAATTCAATATTTAAACCATTGGCAAGATATATACTTTTACATGTGGGCTATGTAACATTTGATTTTCAGAAAAGATCACATCATTAAGTTTTTTATGGGTTTAATATAATAATTTAAAATGTAAGAAAGTTACATTAAAATGGTCTCATTTGTATTATATCATTATTATAATATTTAAATAAGTGAGAAACATCATCTTGTATTTTTATGTAAAATGGTTATTTTGTTTTCATATAGAATTTATATACATTTTGTTATATGAATATTATAAGAAATGAATTTGGGTGATTTAATAATTGTATGATTTATAAGGAATTGACAAATAAATTATTATTTCATATGCATTTTATTTAATAATAATTAACCAATTACTTACATTTTATTTTGTTAAGGGCCAAACAAGAGAAAAAGTATTTAAAAAAATACTAATTATACAGTCTATTTTTATGTATAATTAATGTAACGAAACCTTGTTTATTTGGCCATTGCACATGTAACATCCCTTGTTAAATTTTACAAACAACTGTAAAGATAGTTCAAGAAAAGGTTGATCAATTATTTTATTTTTTAATTTAGATGGCTTTATTTTCATTAAATATACATATTACTTAACCCAATACAAAATAGTTAAGAATAAAATTAACTACCTAATCTATTTAAAAAAAACTATTACAATTAAAGCATAAAATAATAATAAAAGTTTGATCACAGGCATAGCAATAAAAATATTATTTATAACATCTGCAATACTGTTGAAGAATAACTTGAAATTCTCAATTACAACGCAAAAGGTATGAATGTAAATAAAATGCTGATTGCTACGCCTATAATAATTAATTTAAGTAATAATTAAACTTACAACTAACATCGATTTGTACGTAGTTATACAAGTAATCTTTAAAGTTTTAATGGAATTATGATTTAGTGCCATATAATATAATTCTTAAAACTTTATTTAATTAGAAAGTTTGGACAGTTAGTTGCCTGTAAAATGTTATATAGCATATAGTAATATTCCATTGTTATGGAGCATTTTTCAGTGTTACTGTTATAACCGGTTACCAGCCTGATATACATATCTCTTAAAAATTATTAGTTTCGTCAATTATTAAAAAGTTAACAAGCATGGTAAACAATTTGTACAATTTACAGTTCAAATTTAATACCTCTTGAGCACCTTTATCTCTCAATATAACATTTAATATACATAATTACAATTCAAAATATTTAATGTCATTTTAAAATAAATTCACTAATAAATTATCTACAAAATAGTTAAATTGGCTAATAATTTGTTAATATATAATATAATTTTATGTCCAATAATTTTTATGGAGTTTTTGTTGGTCAAATATTATTTCCAAAGATACCATTCTGAAAAAAACATTTCAAATGTAATACGAAAAAATCCTGTAGATCAATGGAGTACATATAAAGTTTGCATGATGTTTTGTAGGAACTACACTTATTATTCTAAAATATTTTTCAGTTTATTATTTTATGCATAAATATCATAACAATTAACAATAACAATCGGATGATAATATGAAATAATGAACATTAAAGTGTGCATGTATGAATATAAACTAAATTCACGAATCCTTTCTATGTATAGGTACATATTTGTTTTAAAAAAATTCAATTATAGAGTCACTTACAGTGAAAATATACAGATTGCATCATTGAAAAATTGCTCATCATTTAACTTACAAAACATGCCAAGCAATTATTGCAATAATAAGCTTCCCAAACATGATAACACAAAAAAGTTTAGACAAATAATAATTTTAAAATGTAGTTCAACATTTCAACTGCAGTTTAATTTTATATATTGAAATAGACATTATTATAGTTGTATTAAATATAATAATTAATAATAGTTATTTTTCTCTGTTAATACTAGCTGAGCTGGTGATAATGCCATATTCATCGATGATCAGATATTGTTTTTTAATCTACAACAAAAAATATTTTATATATTTTTATAAAAATATAATAATAATTAATAATATATATTATTTAATTCAAAGTAGGTATATTTATCTTATTCTAAAAAATAATACAAATACTTCATAAAAATACAGTAAACTTTTTATTATTATTATTATTTTTTTTTTTTTTTGTGTAATTATGTAATTGTGCTTTAATTACTTTCAAAATTTTAAGTATACCTATAGTTACACAATATATAAAATTATTTTAAATATATTTTTGGTAAACAGAGACTAGGGATGTAGGTCCCTATACATACAAATAGTTCATGACACTTACCAGATCTTTTTAATTGTTGAGCCAATCCCATGATTCATCATCAGTTTTCTTTTTAATTTTAATATTTTTCACATCTGGCGGAGGGCTCGAAATCCCCACTTGTGAGAGATCACGCGTGTCTAAGTTATTGCGTGTGGCTACCGACTCCTTCCACGGCTGTGTTTGTTCATTCCTACAAAGAACAATATAATATCCATTAAAATTAATTAAATAATTAAAGTATGCACATACAAGTGTCATGTCTGTCTGATTTGCTTCACGCCTGCTTTAAACCTAACCCGTAAATAAAAATACAAAACCATCATTAACAAAATTACCTCAGATTATAAGTTTAACTAGACCTTTGAGTTTTGTGTTATTCTCTGTCCCAATGAGGAATAGAATTTTATAAAAATAAGAACAAGAGTTATTATAATTTGGGTGATACTAATTTTTATGATATTTTAATATGTATATGTAAATTATAAAAAATTAAAAAACAAATAAAATACTCCATTGATAAACAGCCACCCTATTCTTGTATGGTGTAATTATGTATGAATCTTATTATACCTTCAATTGATACACTGGTTACCTTTTAATAACGCAGGTAACTGCTTTGATCAATTATTATAATTCAAATTTATACTAACCATTTAGAGTAAGGTTCAGATGTAGAGTTCTTCATAGCTCCATAATTGGTTTGATTTTGTATGCTTGAGTTACTACTGCCTCTGCGTAGCTCTGTCGTACCACCCAGAGATGTCCAACCACCACGATTATTAACCTTTTAATAAAATAAAAAAGTAAATTCCTAGATATTAAAACTTTTTTTGAATATAATGTAATCTCTTATGAACTACTATCTTAGGAAGTTATAGTAGCATAAAATAGTATACCTTTTCAGTAACATTAGAAGCCATTTCGGTGACTTTTTGTGAAGCCATACCTCCATAACGGACAGCACCCTCAGTTGCGGTGCGAGCTGCTTTTGTAAATAATGACCAACCCTAGGAATGCAAAAAAAAAGGGATATATACCGCTAAATTAAAAAACCGGTTATTTTTTTGAATTCAATTAATTAAAAAAATTATTATTATCATTCCATTATGCCTTTCTAATATTAAATATGCAAATACATGTTTGTAAGGAGCTAGATTAACTGGATTTTAATATAGGATACATGTTATCACATGTTGTTATAGGAATGGAAACTTTATTTATTTCTCATCACATGTACAAAGAAAAGTACAAATATCTTAATAGTAGTGAAATACAAAACATTAAAACAATGTGGGTATAACCACAGTGTTGTTAGCTTTTGTATATACTTACGGTAGATAATGAAGATAAAGCTTTTTCTACCATCTCATTTCCAGCCACTGGACTTGTTGGTGTTGAGTATGAGTTAGTGTTCCCAAAGCCAGTATATCGGTTGCTCCCATATTCACTGCTGAATAGAAAGAATTGCTATAATTTAAGATAATACTTCCTATAGTGATACTAATAATGTACATGCTAATGACTTTAAAATAATTTTTTTAGTCCTATTTGCATGAACAATATGCAATGTATAATAAATTAAATTCATATCATAGTGAAATTTATTCATTCCATAATTGTTGAAGTTCAAGTTCAAAGGTTTTAAATTTTGTGGGGTAATGCATTCATGGAAATGTTTAAACGATTTAAATTGATGCTTTCGACCATACATAGCTAGTATGACATTATGTATTTTATGACTATCATATATTTAGAATGATTTTTGTTGTTGGTGTTAAGGTAAAAAAAAAGGTAATGATTTTTTAAATCTCAGATTTGCAGACTACAACTGTCCCACACTTACACCCTTAGTCATATTTTCTGCTTTAATACTTACTGGTAGCTGATATTATTGTCAGAACCACTTGTATGAAATCCAGTTTCATCAGATGAATAGAAATTTTGTGCTTTTTTATATTCTGTTGACCTTTCCTCAGTTTCTGACTTGAAGTCAGAAGGACTCCAATCTTTTCCATCGGCCAGAGCTGCTATCTATTATATAGGAATAAGTAATTGAAAAAAATATTCATTTCAGGATGCTTCTTGTTTTTTGACAACTACAGAATATATAAAGCTGGAATAATATATATCACATATACATAATATTTGTGCAAATGCCAAAACTCTGTGTATATGAACCCTTTTATTGAAATTTGGTACAGATATTATAGTATCAAGTCAGTATATAGTTTACTAGCTGTTTCCTCCGTCCGCATGGATTTTCATATAAACTTTGACCCTCACTAACTCCCGTTCCCGTAAGAATTTTGTAATATCCAACTAAGCTTTAAGTTTACTAAAGTAACTGCATGTCAAATTTCAAGTGTTAAGCGTAAGCGGTTTTCATTTTTCATACAAAAGGATTTTCCCCCAATTCCCGTTCCCATGGGTTCTCAGTGCACCTCTAGAGTACCTAAGCTACGTCCCTCCAAATTTCAAGTGCCTACGTTTAGCCGTTTGGGCTGTGCATTGATATGTCAGTCAGTCAGTTAGTCAGTTTCTCCTTTTATATAATATATACGTTAAAATACATTGGCTAGTATAATTTTTAAGTGTCTGAAACATTGTCAGGGACTCCTTGACACAGATAATATGATAAACTACTTTGTGTATGGTCATGGAAAGTACTGCATATAGCTCCTCAGGTAAGCATTTTCTAACAACATTGTAAGCTTAAAATAACCAATCAAATATTTGGCCATTCTCTCTACCAAAAAACAAACAAATTGGCAATTTTTTTATAAAAATTTATCACATTCTCTGACTTTAAAATGTAATACACATCAATAAAGATAGTTTTGAACTATCTTTATAACAATAATGTGGTAATCTAGTGTGTATACAAATTTCAGCAAAATCAACTTAGCAGATAAACCTCTGTAACCCAAACACAAACTTTTGCAATTTTATTACATAAGTAAGCATACATAAATATCTATACAGTAGTTGATAAATTTCAGAATTCATATATTCTTTATTACGTAACAAAATGAGGTCGCAAGCATTCACATTATAAATTGGTATTATTAATGATAAAGGTCACAACAAACAAATTGTCATCAAAGTTGAGAAATATTTTTTTAAAAACATTTTTGTTGTTGCAATATATGCTTTAAATAGTTTAGTAACAATTACACATTTATATTAATGCCACAATATTATGCATGCATACAAATTTCGCAAAACATTCAGAAAATATAACTGAATGCACCACCAACACTAGCACTTAAAATAATTATATATTAAAAACGTTGTGTAATAAAATACTTTGTTTGTATGTAAATGGTGGTTTCCACATCTTGACAACCAATGTGCACCTATTTAATGAAATAAAATACTATATATAGTATGGATAATATAGAAATTTGTGTTGGAATACCTTTTGTCTATACATAGCAGCTGCCTTGGTGTTGTATTTCTGAGTAATTTTCATTTCAGGAGAATAGTCTGGTTGGCTCAAGAAGAACTCCTTTGCCTTTGAATTCCCACCAACCTTTGGACATTATAATTTATACTTTAAATATTATGTTTCTTAATAATATACCCAGCTTTTATAAGTGATTTGATTGGAGGATTTGATTGATTTGGAGACATCTAGATTTATAAGGATACAAAGTCTTTTAAATACTGCACCGATAAGACTTTATTGCAAGCGAAATAGTAACAATACTAACCATCATTTTTTCCAATTCTATATCTTTCCATTTGTCCATTGTAACTGAACGAACAAATGAGAGGTGAACTCCAAGGCTGCGATGTACGCCTGAACATTCTAAGCAAATCCATATGCCGTAGGTTACTGATACCCATTGAGGATTTAAAGTGCCGCATTCGAAGCATTTCTGTACAAGATATTAATAAAAATCAATAATTTAAATCTATATTGCGAAACTAAATAAAGAAATAAAACTACCAACATCGTTCTCGTACAAGCTTCGAACAAAATTTAATTTACTACGTGTTCTTGGAGAAGCCATTCTGACGAAAAGAAAATGTACAATAAAACAAATTATATCTTATACACTATTATAATTTATAACTTATCAATGAAAAATAAAATGTTAAACAGTCAACAGATTTAAAATTTAGTTTATTCAGCGAGTAGCGACACGACAAAATATACGTCACTGTCAAATCGAAATACACATTCCACTTGGCATTTTTATTACAGATTAGATCCGAAAAACTTGAACAGATAAACTAAATACTTATTTAAAATGTAGTAAAGATAGGGATGCAAGAAATTTAAAAATATCGATATATCGATCTCGATAAATATCGACTTTGGTCGATATTTATTTATCGATATATCGTTCTTGTCGGGCGATATATCGATGTTTTATCGATATTTTTTTTCAAAGCTAAGTAATCAATCACTCCTTGCTCTCCGTGCTCTCAATCACTCCTTGATTTAATTATAGTCTCTTCTCCATCGCATGTTGCTAAACATGGCCAGTGTAGTGCCGACGCTTTTTCTTTCCATGACCTTATTTACCTTTCCTATAAACTTCGTTCTCCTAAACTTAAGCCTTCTATTATTCTCCTTCGCAACTTTGCCGGAATGGATCGGAATCAACTTTTAGCGGACGCTAATGACATAAAGTGGGATATAGTGTTTAATGCAAACTGTGTTGACCAAAAAGTTACAGCATTTACCAGCCTACTGCTAGAGTTATATGATAAGCAGGCTCCTGTTAGGCCTGTTAAAAGGAAGCATGCGCCCGCACCTTGGCTCTCTGCTGAGCTTAAATCTCTTATAAATAAGAAAAACAGGGCAAAAAACAAATTCAAAACAGCTAAAAGTGATAAAGCGCGTGAAAAATACAACAAGATTCGTAATCGCTGCAACGTATTGTGTAGAGATGCACAACGACGCCATTTCCATAATACAGTCGAGAACGGCGACTCTGCCAAGGTCTGGAAATTTCTTAAATCTATAGGAGTTGGTCAATTACAGCAGAATGTCTCCTCTAGTAACTTTAACATTAACGAGCTTAACAAACATTTTTCTTCCTATCCGATCTTAAGTGATAATATTAAACAGCAAACTATTGATAATTATTCTTTGTTACCAACTCCTGATTTTCCCCCGTTCTTTTTCAAACAAGTAACTGATTGTGATGTTAAGAAAAACATATTGTCCATATCATCGAATGCTGTCGGTAGTGACCTTATCAGCCGTAAAATGATCGTTCCTATCCTCAATACCATTGCTCCCATAATAACACATATTTTTAACTGGTCTATAACCACCGGTGTTTTTCCTAGTTACTGGAAGAACGCACAAGTTATCCCCCTTCCCAAGAAATGCCACGCTTCTTGTCTTTCAGATTTCCGTCCAATATCTATCCTGCCTTTCCTTTCCAAAGTTTTTGAACGTGTTATCCATCAACAATTAAGTTTTTTCCTCAATCGTAACAATGTATTAAGTCCTTTTCAATCTGGTTTCCGCCCCGGTCATAGTACTACCACTGCACTAATTAAGGTTACTGATGACATTCGATTGGCTATGGATAATAAGCAGCTCACAGTACTTACTCTTTTAGACTTCAGTAATGCCTTCAATACCGTCGATTTTGACATACTGCTGAGCCTGCTACGTTTAATTAACATATCTCCAACGGTTATTAGTTGGTTTCATAGTTACCTGCGCGGCCGGCAGCAACGGGTTTTGGTGGATGAAAAACATTCATCTTGGTGTGCTGTAACTGCTGGCGTGCCGCAGGGTGGCGTGTTGTCTCCCCTTCTTTTTGCAATTTTTATTAACTTTTTAACTTCCAAATTGTCTTCTCTCTACCATATGTATGCAGACGACTTACAAATATACATGCATTGCAAGCCTAATAAAATTTCCGAAACGATAAACTCAATTAATACTGAATTGATTTCTATAGAAACTTGGAGTAAACAACATGGACTCCAAATTAATCCGTCTAAAAGTCAAGTTATCGTTATCGGTAGTCAGTACTTGTTGTCTGAAATTGACTGGGGTGCTTTACCCACTGTTCTTGTCAGTGGAGTTAAGATTGACTTTAGCAAGGAGGTGAAAAACCTAGGCGTCACGATTGACCAAACTCTCTCTTGGTCCAACCATTTGCAGAAATTGAGCCGTAAATTGTACGCCTCGGCTGGTTCACTTCGCCGCCTCCGCAATCTCCTACCCATTCCGACAAAGATATCTCTCGCTCATTCCCTTTTACTCTCTATTTTAGACTATGCTGACTCCGCCTTCCCTGATTTAACTTTCGAGCAGTTGGAAAAGCTAGAACGGTTCCAAAATATGTGCATAAGGTTTGTATTTGGTTTAAGAAAATATGACCACGTCTCCTTCTATCGCAAAAAACTTATGTGGCTCCCTATCCGTTTCCGCCGCAATTCTCATTTTCTTCATGTCTTATACCAAATCCTTTTCAATCCTAAAACACCCTCTTACCTTAAAACCAACTTCTCATTTCTGCACTGTGAAAACTACTCCTCACGATCTGCTGAAAATCTTGTTTTGCGAATACCTCCTCATCACACGAAGTACTATGCTCACTCTTTCACCGTAACCGCAATCAAACTGTGGAACTCCTTACCTATTGAAATTAGAAAATCTCCTACTTTAACCACGTTTAAAAAACATCTTCTTAATTATTATTTAAGGTTGGCATATGGCTCGGAATTATAAACTGTTATTGTATTTATGTATATGTATATCTATATATATGTAGGTGTATTTATTTAATATATGTATGTATACTATTTTATTATGTGTATTCATTTATAATTGTTGTTATTCATTCTTTTTTAATTAAATCTACACTTTTCACCTACCCTTCCTTTCTCTTGTATTACTAATGTTCTATTTCTGGGTTGCCTGGAAGAAATCACTTCAAGTGATAAGGCCGCCTCTTACATGTAAATTTCTTTTATCTGTCTAATTGTTAATATTCCTTTGTTGTAATAAAGGGTAATAAATAAAAAAAAAAATAATCAAATGATCAGTTACTTACCTATATACAATATTTATTAATAAGAAAATAACTAATTTTGTGATAAAAAATAAAGGTCAACCCCTCGTCTTTAACCCTTTTTAATCCGAATCTTACGTATAAAAATGCTTTCAAGGTTGAAGTTGTACATACCTATGCGGATGAAAATGACGAGCTAATTGAATTTGAATCAAAATTGAGATTTAGAACACTACGGCTACTTCTTGTTCATTAACTTCACCGATTCAGTCGCGTTCAGAAACATCAACGTACCGGGTTATTTTAAGGTTCATATTTTGCGTTCGGAAATTCAAATGTATTTAAACCTTCCAAGCAAAATGCCAAGAAATAATATGCATAGATGGTAAATCGAATTTATGCATGCTAAATCAGTTGAAATAATGCTTTTAGGCAAAAAAATACTAAATTGGCATCACTGACGATATATTGAAAATATCGATATCGATATATCGATATCGGCGTATCGTCGATATCGATAAATATCGATATTTTCAAGTGTCGATATATATATTATATTTAGCGGTTTTCCGATACCCCTAAGTAAAGAATAAAATGGCACCCAAAAATTATTAACGTAGCTTTTCTTCATGTTTTAGTGTATTGAATCCAAAAAGATTTCCTACGCACGAATACATTAATATAAGAAAGTCCGCATAATAGCAAATTTAAAAAGCTTTATCAGTCATAATCCATTACCTGATATATTTTTAAAAACTTGTTTTTTTCCCAAGATAATTTATTTGTATCAAATTAATAAAAAATAATACATTTAGTAATTCGTTTGTAAGTGTAATCTATTCCTTACTATATCGTGTAGATGATTCTTTACAATAAGTCTTGCAGTCAGGTAAAAATATGTGACAACATAAAAAGTTAACGTCGGTTCATACTTCGGGATCGGGAGCATCCACTTCGTTTTCGTTTAATAGAAAGGCTGTGTCGTTGGAAACTTGTTATAATAGTACTGCTTTAAGTTTAAAAATTCGTAATATCTCTTGCAAAACGTTTCTCGTTTAGTTCTTTTTATTTCCAATAATCTATTTATACAATATATGACGTTTGATAACATATTTACGAGTGCATCAACTTCACTAAACCCGCGAGTTTTGCGGCATCCGGCTGTTCTTTGATACATTGTTAATACAGGTGTGAAATGCTATAATTCTACAATGAACGACGAGAAAATGGGAACAAATAACGTCGAGGCAGAGTACATGGATATTGCGAACAGAAACGCTTGGCCGTTAGTTTACCAGGTAAATTTTGCCTATACGATATGACGCGTTATTTTACGTTGTGTGTGCCACGCACTAGTGACTAATTTAGTGTTATCACAATAACCACAAAACTATTAATTATTTGACAAATCTAAGTCTAACCCAAAAATCTATGAGTTAGAAAAATGATCTTCAGCAATTTTCATCACTTTGCGATGTGACCCAAACAAAACATTTAAACACCTGTAATTATTGTACATGTTGTAACATAAAAATATCTCTATCTATTGTATAATTTGTTTATAAAGTATATTGTTTATAATGAATATAGAATATGATGATCATGATGAATCAACTAAATAAACTAAGCTTTAAAACTAATTTACATAT
Organism: Eurema hecabe; assembly: GCA_026213755.1. Lineage (NCBI taxonomy): Eukaryota > Metazoa > Arthropoda > Insecta > Lepidoptera > Pieridae > Terias > Terias hecabe. The sequence continues at coordinate 5,382,227 of JADANM010005835.1, forward strand.
CAAAATAAACAATCACTAAAAATATTTGCCTCTTTTAAATATGAACAGAGAAACAAAGTCTTTATTCATTAGGAACAATTCTCTGCACTAAACTTGTAATGTTATTCATAAGGAATGTGTATAAAATATATTGTTACCAAGTTGACTATTATTTATTATTAGGTATTGTATACTAGTGATGAAAGTTCATCTAAGTCATAAACTCCATCAAATTTCCTATTAATAACAAATAAATACTGTACACAAGATATTTACACCATTCATACAAATCCATCACATTGTCTTCAAATTTATTCACTATTGATCATTCTGATAATGTGATATTTTTAATTGTTGTAGAAGATCGGAAGAGAATGTCAAACTTATCCATACACTTGTACGGAGGCAAAGAAACCTCAAAATAAACCATTAAATCGTTATAGAGATGTTAATCCATATGACCACAGCCGAGTTATTTTGAAAAGATGTGAAAGAGACTACATCAATGCCAATCTTGTCAAAGTAAGTAATACTGTTATTTTAAATGTTTTAGCTATGATCTACCATAAGCTGATAGTCATTAAGTTGTTAGTTAATATATTAATACACAGCTACAGTAAAGATTATTTACTTGTATGGTAATAATTAAAAGAATTATACTACTTAATTTTTAATTTATAGATAGATCGTGCAAACCGGAAATATATCCTAACACAAGGGCCACTGGCATTCACTGTAGGTCACTTCTGGTTAATGGTTTGGGAACAAAACAGTCGAGCGATTTTAATGTTGAATAAATTGATTGAGAAAAATGAGATCAAATGTCACTGGTATTGGCCCCAAGATGTCGGCTCTGAAATGGTGTTAAATGAGGTGGAATTAATAGTCCACCTTCTTAGTGAGGAAGATTGCAATTATTACACCACTCGGAAATTCAAGTAAGTTCTTTTAAAACTATACTTTATATGTCATAATTACATTTAAAAATTTTCAAATTGATATATTTCTATAAAATGTAACATTACAATTATATAAGATGTAGTGGTTATTTATAAGTGAATGGTATTATTCAACAACTAAAGGACATGTTGGATTATATTTCAATATGATTCATATGTAGTATGTAGGTTATAACTTGCTGTGCGAATGACATGCATATCATGTACTTGCAAGCAATAAAATGGTGCACACATTGGATAATCACTAAACCTTGATCCTATTTAAATGCCCGACAGTCAGTGATTGTATTTTGTGGCACTGAGATTGCTATTGCTAATAAACTCAGTCTGAAATCCTTTAAAGTTTCATACTGTTTTTTTGTATATAGTTTTCGTAATTTGTCTTGGCCACAAATTAAAAGTCATTTGGGAAATTATTTCTCCTAAAGAAAATATAGGATGAATGTAATGGTACTCTTAACAAGTAACAACAGTACAGAAATTATGAATGTACACTTAATAACTACGCGAATAGAACGGGTATATTAATATTATTGCTGTATTGTGCTCATGTGTCTACAACGCCAATAGAATTAATTGGAGTAGCCGTTATACTTCTGGCATTTGACGAATTTCTAGTTTGATTATGAATCTTTAACAGCGCTTGGGCGAATTTCTTTAAAAATTTTGTTTCATAACGACGTAATTACGTATGCTTAAACCTTAAAAAACTACGAAACCGATTTTCATCCGTTTTTATTAAACAGATTGAGTAGTAGATATTCGAGAGGAAGGTTTATATGTATAGGTAATACATGTAAGCCAAGCCGGGTCTGGCCGCTAGTTTTGCAAAATGAAATGAAATATACACCTGCTTTGAAGTGGGTCATTAGCTAATTAATATCGGATTATAACTCAGATACTAAACCTTTTATTTTCAAGTTTTCCTCTCAGTAAAAATGAAAATTTTTTATCAGAAATATTAAGGAGGAAAACAATAAAGATTGCTTAAGGCGCTTATTAATTTCTCGAAATATGATATAAATATTTAAGCAATTTACTCAATCGTTAAAGAGAAACAAATAAATCTAATATCTTCTTTGAAGAACAAGTTTACAATATAATATTATATTTGATGGTATTTATATACAGCTTATTATAACCATGTAGTACATATAAAAGAAATATGCTTTCCTCAGCCTGTCCGAATGTCCCATATTCATAATAATGGTTCATTAATGCGAAATATTTACTATGCGCTAAGCGAAATTAATTTATGTATTAACTGTTTTCGCCTCATGATTACACTATAATTTTGTCTAAACCATCAATAGCACTTTACCATACATATTAGTCGAGTTGGAAACGTAATTAATTAGAAATATATGTATACTATATGTATTATAATTGGAAAAAAAGATTTGGTTAGTGGCATCGTTGGTGTCTCTATATTTAACGAACCGCTTTCAAAAATTCTCTAACCATACAAGACAATTATTACAGCGATATTAACCAGAAAAAAGAATATTATGTTATCGTTTTACATGTATAAAACCGCGGGATGTGTTACTATGTAGTTTAATAAATCTTGAAGTTATTTTAGTGAGATCGATAACCACAGACATAAGATACGTTTTCGCGACCAGACAACAATACTAATAAGAGCGGTAAAACTCAAAGTATAAATTACTTTATTAATAATATAATACTTAATACTAATTTTATAAATGCGAAAGTAACTCTGTCTGTCTGTCTATCCATCATGCTAAAACTACTGAACAGATTAGAACAAAATTTGGTACACAGATGGTCTAGAGCCTGAGATAAAAGATATGCTGCTTTTTAACTGGAAAAAAGGTTTATAAGGGTCAAAGTTTATATAAAAGCTCACGTGGATGGAGTCGCGGGCAACAGCTAGTTCCTTATAAGGAATAATTCAATAAGCAAAATAACTTCTCCAAATCGATTGTTTAATAATGTGAAGATGCGAAATGTGTTTGGCTCAAATTTAGCATGCAGGTAGATTTAATCTTGAATTAACAATTAAGGAACATTTTGCGGCTAATTGTACACAAATTGTGTAATCCTAAGCAGCGTCGACTTCAAATTTGCTTAAACATTATATCATAAAAGATAATAAGATGCATATATGTATAGTATGAAATATCTATATGAAGTGATACAATTTGTTATAGAATCTACGACACGGTTAGCCACGAGTCTAGGGAGGTGATACAGTTCCATTATACGACGTGGCCCGACTTTGGGGTTCCCAGCTCGCCAAATGCGTTCCTAGCGTTTCTGAAGAAAGTGCGCTCGTCCGGGGCTTTGGAAGCGGACGTGGGGCCAGCTATAGTGCACTGCAGCGCCGGTATAGGGAGATCGGGAACATTCTGCCTGGTCGACTCCTGTCTCGTTATTGTAAGTCATTTGTATGATATATCTCATTTTTGTTAACAATTCATGTACTAAGTAGCTGAGAGGGTAGAATTACGGACCAAATATTATAATAAATGAGTTTGCCAGCTTTAAACGACTCAGTGCGAAAAGGTTTTTCTATAAATTAACAAGAATATGTGTCAACCATAAATAAGTAACAAAATTTAATTAAATGAAAGTTATATTAGATTAAACCGTTTTTGGTAAAAAGTGTGGGACCCGTGCGAGTTTCTTACGCCGGTTCTTCTCGCCGGGTTAGTTCCCGAACCGGTGGTAGGCATCATGTAGACTTTCTGAGGGTGTTTGATTGAAACTTATTCAGAATAAAAATTTATTTTCTTTTCTTTTCTTTTCTTTTCTTTCCATGCAACCATGCACAATGCAATAATGTAGTAGCTTGGGGTTAGTGGGGGATGCTCGACTATTCTCGTGCGACGCACACTACCACAAAATGTCTGTTCCCTTTTCCCTTCACCCAATATGCAGGAATACCGAGAGCATCCACCAATAACCCGAAGCTACTTAATACCCTAACTACTGATAAAACTAGGTCTGTGGGTCGGATATGATCATATGTGTAATAAATAAGAACCTACATATACCGCATCAAATCAAACAAAAATAAATTTAATCAAATTACATTTCTCGTACCTAGAACAGGGCATTATTCTCTTCGCTACCTTAATATTCTCAGAACTACGTTACTTTAATATTTCAAGTTTTATAATGAAACTATAATCTGTTTTCCTCGGAAGGCGTAGGTAGGTAGCGCAAGACGCCTTTGGTAACTACTCCCACATTGATCCGTTGTATATGTAGTGTTATTGAAATATGATTTTATTAAATTACTTTATAATTTTATATTTTTGAAGATATTGTTCTTAATAGTTAGTAGGTATGTGACTTGTTATGAAAACAGGCGGCTCATTGTTTTATAATACACCTAATATATCGATCATTTATTTTGAAAATCACTAAAAACATTACCTATATTGTTGTTAAGTCTCTCAGTGTTAAAACGATTTATAATTTTGAATATATTCATAGACATAATTTGTAATCGACTATACACTGAAATATTTTAGAATATCATAATGAAAGAACTTTTCCTTCCACGTTTAGATCGAGAATGAAGGCCTCGATAGCGTGAACATCCAACAAATTCTATTGGAAATGCGTAAAGACAGAATGGGACTGATCCAAACGCCTGATCAACTGCGTTTCTCATATCAAGCCATCATAGAAGGCGCTAAAAGATTCAGCCCAGATTATGTAAGTATATTTCACAGACTAATAGCTATTATTAATGTGAATAATTGAAAAGGAAGTGAACGCATGAGTGGGACTCAGTAGAGTGTATCATTATCGAGATTATAACCTTTTTCGGTGTATTTCAATATTATATTCAAATGAAATAAGTTACTACGAGATGTCAGAAGTTAAGCTAATTTTACTGCGAAAAAATACTTCAATAAGTGAAAATCTATAACATAAATCTAACTGACATAACTGAACAATGCCAATTGGCCTGCCTTATTTGGCCAATTATTTTTTAAACGTTCCTTGAAGTTTGAAGAAGATTGATAAAATTGTTGTCGAGACCCCCAGTTAAAAATAAAAGTTAGTATCGGAATTTGTAATAAAAACATGTCTTAGTACTACATACAGTACGATATTCTTAGTTTGATTTAGAATGAAAGTGTTGCGATGTTTGCAGACGGAGCCGAAGATGGAGGAGAGTATATACTCAGCGGTGGCAGAGGAGGAGGAGGAGGCGCCGCCGCCGCCGCCGCGCGCCGAGAGCCTGACGCGCGCGCCCGCTCGCCCGCTGCCCGCGATGCCCGC
>JADANM010005835.1:5408256-5431223 GCA_026213755.1 Eurema hecabe
TCCAGGTGCCAGTCAACAATCTGGGGTGGAGTTTGAGCGGGGCGGGGGCGGCGGCGCGGGCAGCGGGGGCGGCGGCGCGGGCGGGTGGGGCGCGGGGGGAGCCAGCCCGCCGGCCCACCCCGGTCACAACGAGTAGGACTCGCCCGCCGCCCCGCTAGCCGCGTTCTATTGCATCTGATAGTTCACGTTCACGTTCAACGTCGGGTTGTTCACTTGCACTTGGAAATCCAGCGGGCGCGGGTCTATGAAGCTCACCGGCACAGGGTGCGGCGGGCATATCAACGCCATCTGCTGCTCCTGTGGTTGCATCTCTTCCTTCGTCTCAATGGGCGGCGACGAGTGCTCGCGCTTGATCCTGCTCTTTATGCTCGGTCGATTGTTTGGGTAGCCTTTCTTCTTGTACTCGAGCCACAAAGTCCTGTTGTTCACGCCGAATAAACGCGCCGCTTTACAGAATCCAATGCCTCCTATGCGAACTGCTTCTAATGCTCTCTGAAAATTTTCCGCCGCTTGAGGGTTGGTGGTGCGCCGCCGTTTTGGTTGATTTTGAGCCGATACGTCGTGCGTTGTTTGCGCTTCCGCCGCGCAACTAGGGCCCGGCGAGGGGCCAGTTACCCCTAAATTTTGGCCATAATCATTCAAATCGTGATCTGCATGTGGGTTGATGACGTTGTTGATATACATTCCCGGGTCTGGTTGCAGAGCGCCGCCGCCGATACAAGCGGCATTCGGATATCGCGGGTAAGTGTGCTCCAACATACTCCATTGTCCTCCTGGGAAGAGAGATGAATGATTTCGTATAATACAATTTAAAAGAAAAATTTTAACTTAAGCAAAATAATATTCATTTATCTCCCTTCCCTGGAATAGAACATACATCCCGAATTTTTAATAATTACTATTAATTAAGTATGTATAATATTAAATGTTTAAGAACACAGACATGCTTGTGTACCAAATGTAATGTAAGAATGAATGTATGGATTTATGCAAAAAAATATGAAGATTAAAATGAATATTATTAGGTTTTGAACAGACCAGGGTAGTGAGGTAAATTTAAAGACTTATTGAAATGATGATAATTTTAAAACAGTACCTGATATACCTTGCGCTAGGCCAACTGCATTATTATCCATTGTCATGGGTTCAACATTTAGATTGTGGGCATCTCCAGGCTACAACATTAATAAATATGTGAAATCAGAAAAGTTTATGATATATATATTCTTTCCTAATTGAAACTATTATATGCGACACAATTTAAATAAATAAATATATTGGTTCACGATTTACATAAAAATAAAAAATAATATCCAAAATGTTATATTTAGAAAAAATATTATTCAAGTACCTGTTGTATAACATCCATTCTTTCTTCATATTCCCTCATGCGTCGCTGTTGAGGAAGACTGCTAAGAGTAATGGTGTCACCACGTACAATGTCGTGCGAGTTTTGACCATAATCATCATTTTTAACTTCATCATGAACCAGGTTTCCTAAGTTAGTAGATCCTGATGAGCTTTTTCGACGTCTACAATGTAATAAAACAGACATGATTTTAATATTATAGGCAACACAAAATAAAAAACAACCTGTGACAGATATGTTAGAAAATTTACAGGAGCAACCTTAACTGTGATAGCTTAGATTCAATTAACCTTAAGATTATTGAACACTGTTTTATGCCTTTTCGTACATAGGAAATTGTTTAAAAATTAAGACCCAGATGTCTATCTCACCTTACATAGATTTTGTATAGAATGACACAATAAAGTTTGTTTGTTAAGTCTCCATTTTTCAAAGATTTAAAAGGACAAAATTTCTTAGTAGATCCTTTGATGACTTTTTTTCAACAATTGTTCTTCTGTCTTTTTAATAATGCTCAATTAAATAAAATTGATGTTTGATACTAACCTTCTTCTTCTGTTACATGGTGATGATGATGGTGAAGCTGAAGGTCTATGTGATTCCATAGACTCTCCAGGAGACTGAAAATCTGATGATGTATTCTGACGTGTGAGTGATGTGGAATCTGGCATCTCCGTCAGGCCTTTGATTTTTAATAACTTTGCAGTATCCAGAACCTAGAAGGGCATAAAACAAACCATTTTAGAAACTATGAAAATCTTCATAGACAGTGACTTTTTATTCTGTTTCAAAATAATCTATATTATTGTGCATATCACATAAAGTTGACACAAACTTTCAATTAAAGATTGCTTAGAATGTATGATCAATCACTAGAATCAATTTAAGTAATACATTGCATAATAAATTTCATACTTGGGGCAACTGCTCTTCAGTAACATTCACTTCACCATAATACATAAAATCAACCATTGTCCGTAAATCAGAAAAAGATACATCTTTCAAAATTACTATTGGGTGCCGGGAAGGATTGTCCACAAAGAGCGCCTGTAATGAACATTAAAATTATATAAGTTCACATTAACAAAAAATTTAAAAATGTTATAATAAATAGATGTTTCAGTGAACAAATTAATGATTAAAAACGTTTACCTGAAAGTAAGTACTACAAGCTGATAGTACAACTTTATGGGCTTGTAAGTGTTGTCCCTCAGCAGCCAAAGTCACATCAACAAGGGTCTTGGTATTAAGGAGTGTAGTAAACATTGATATAAAGTTTGGTTGGTGATTATTCCACCGCAAACTGTATTGCTGTGACATGATGACTACCTAAAAGTATTTTTAAGAAAGAAATGACAAATAGGCTTACTTTACATTGATAACTTAAATGTTTTCTTAATTAAAACTTTGTGGTACCTGTTCCTTATATTTATCTAGTCTAAAGCTTTTTCTACTTCATATGCAACACCAGCCTGGAAAAGTAATTGATGAAATAAACAAAATGTTAAAAGTACAATATTTAATAGGTATAAAAAAAACATACATTATAAATAAGTTTCACATTTGCATTGCAACTCAATGTTATAAAACTATAGCTATTTCGCTTGCAAATATTAACATAGCTTTAAGCAAATACAATAGTATTATTTAAACTATAATGTATATGTCCTGGGTACTATTATACGAAACTACTTTCAGCCATCTCTTCTGATTGTAAAGATAACACGTATCATCGGCTTACCAGGTCTTTCATAGTATATTTTGAAATTTTATAATTTTCATAGTAAACAATTTTTACTATTTAAGCTCACCTTTAAAACTACTTCATAACATAAATAAAATACGCAAACAATGCGAATCGTAAAAACACAAATTGACAACTGCGACGCTCACTGTCATTAATGAAATTATGCTAAAGCATTAAATTGAAAATAGAGAAGTCACAATAACATACTTACTTATAAATTTGGGACTATATTACTCATTAACGTTTCGCATTATAATAATCTTCATTTTGAGCAAAATGATACACAAAAAACAATGAATAGTGATGAGGCCACTTTGGACAAATGACATCAATCAATAACAATGCTTATAACAAGTTAACTCAAATAATAGAGCGGTAAAATTCTAACTCACCCAGAATACTACATAAAATCTGTTTTACTAACAAATTCATGTACACAATATAATCAAACTATTACTTTTAAGTATAATAATTATAATCAACTCACGCTAACAATAACTACATAAAGTTAAAACCCACGCCAACCGGTGTTGCTATTTTTTATATTCAAATTTACAAATAATGTAGCCAGAGACGGTACATAGGTACCTAATAAATTAGTGGTAATTAAAAGACATTTTTAAAAATTCTTTAATTAATTAAAACATTTTATATTCTGAAGCCATAACATACAGTATAAGCTTTTGTGAAGAATTAAGCAAGGCAAACTGATATGACATTATTTTAGAAGGTACACAAACATGCTTGGTAGATAAACAATTTCCAAATACACTTATCTATATTATATAAAAATGAATCGCAAAATATGTTGGTAAGCGCATAACTCGATAAAAGCTGAACCGATTTACATAATTATTTTTTTAGAATATTCTTGGATGTACGGGGATGGTTTTTAAGCAAAAAAGTAGTAAGATGTAGGGTATAGGGTTTCAAAGTTTATATGAAAGTCCACGCGCACGGAGTCGCGGGCAACAGCTAGTATACCATAAATCTTTTTGAATTTACATGTAATTTTACCACCTTTAGATCGTATAGTTATATAAATGACGCCAATTTATAGAGTTTTGTCTTATATTAATTTCTGTTTAAAATAAAAATTCTTCATAAAGTTCATTCAAAATATTATTATCCAATATTTTTCAAAATGTTTTTTGTTAGTTTCAGCTAGCAAATATGTATGCTATTGAACATATATTTGGTTCGCAAATCACAGGATTAAAGTCTGTGTTGTTTAATTCGTACAATTTTAGTTTTTCACTTAGCATAGGAAATAAGAATAGACATGTTACGTATAATAATTTTTATAATAAAACTAGTATAATATAATATTATAATAGTCTGTCAACTAATTCTTATTTGACACTGACGTGTGTTTGATATTTGACATTGTATTGCAAAAAAAACTATCTGTTTTTAAAAATTTACGCTTTTTGTTACGCAAAAGTATAAAACGCATTTTGAGAAATACGCGTTTAAGAAAACAGTTATATTTATGTAAGTGAGCAAATTTAATTATCTACTAATATTAATCAGCATAAAGTACCATACTAAATATGTTTTTTTTACTATCACGTCCATTTTGCATGATCACTTGTTTACCCTACTGGAATGGCTTCATTTTTTAATTCAATGAATAACACTTTTGAGATTCATGAATATATATATTTTTTTGTTAACTAAATACAGTTGCATTACGTATGTGCAAAAAAATTAGAACGACCTTCATCATCAGGAAGGTCATTTTAATAATGTTTATATAATTTTTATTGTTTTGTTTTCATTTTGTATTTTGTTTCATTGTGTTGTGTTCCTTGTTGAATGGTATGATTAGTTCGTTGTTTAATTTATTTTACTAACTATTTAGCTTTATTTATAAAAATTCTGTTTCTTTAACAAATCAAAAGGCTCATTGTTATTGTTAAACAAAGATCTTATCATCTTTAGTCTTCATTATCATCAAAATAAGACAAAGTCTTTGTTACATTAATTTTACATGTTTTGTTACATATCAGAGGTTGAGGCATACAGATAGATACAGAAATCTTTCTTAAACTAAGAGTTATGTAAAATAAAATATATAAAAATATTATCACATCAGGTCTATTATTCAAAATCTTCAATAATAATAAACACCTTGAATTCTTTATCAGTGGCATTGAAAATTTAAATAAGATAACAATATTAATAAGTTGGTAGATAACTAAGTAATTGGATGTAAATAGTACTTACCTATTATGTTGTGCCTTGTTATATAATCTGGACAATATCATACTGTAGTTTAGTTACATATTTAATAAGTATATAGTTTTTCTTTTTAAAATATGTATTAATTTATTGTGAATAAATATAGAAAACTTTTAAAATTATTTTAAACTGGTTTTATCATTGGAAAACCTCTTGCAGCTTAAAGTCAGCAAAAATGAGTAAGCTGTGTAGACAAGTTTCAATTGAGTCACCTGGTGCCACCCTCAAGGAATGTGTCTTCAGTTTTGATGTTCCAGTTCCTGATGTGCCTATGTATGGTGCAAGAATTAGAGTTGTATATGCGGGAGCATGCTATAGAGCTCATCGTACAAGATCTGCATCTGTTTGCAGTACTTCATCAGTTTCTTCTATTGGAAGTCTTTCAGGAGAACTAGAAGGTTTTGGTTTACATTCATCCACACCTGCTCATATTGGACTTCGTGATGGTGCACTTTTCCCTGGCTATGAAGTTGCAGGAGTTGTTGATGCTATAGGTAAAGCTGCTGAAGGCACAGATGGAATTAGTGAAGGAACAAGAATAGTTCTATATCCCTATGAAGGTGTCCCGCATGGCTATGCTGATTACATTGTTGTGCCAGATTTCAAATGCCTTGTTCCAGTGCCAGATAATTTGCCATTAAGCATTGCTGCAATGTTACCCACTGGTGCATTGCTAGCAATGAATACAGTATACACAGCCATAGAATGTTTAAACAAAATTCTTAATGGTCCAAATAAAAAGGACAAAGCTACAGTTTTGATTGTTGGAACTGGTGGATTGGCCCTGTGGGCTCTACGTATTGCTACACACTTTTTCAAAGAAAGCTCATACCATGATAAAATTTTTATATCAGTAGCATGCATAAAAGATGAAGGATTTGTTCTTGCAAAGGAATGTGAAGAGTAAGTTTTGTTAAAATTTAATATTATAGCATTTATATAAATGCTATAATATATATATTAATGAATATATATTACTTTGTATGTATGGCCTAAAATATCTTATCTTTATCAGGGTTAAAGTAGTCCAATGGTCAGAGGATTTGTATGAAAAACAGCTTATTGAACGTACAACTGATGCATGTGGTGGACCTGTTGATATTGTGCTCAATTTTGGTACTACGTCGCGATCTCTGCATCGTTCATTGCAATGCTTAGCTCAGGTTGGTATTACCACATCTTTTTTTGTCTCATATACCTCATAAGTTATGTATTCATTATTGTCATTTTATAAGGGTGGAACGGTTCTTGTGACTGAAGATGTTGGAGATAAATTGCTGCCAAAATTTGCTAAAAAAGCTGAAGAAATGAATGTGAACATTGTTGTAGTACCCAATGGTACTATTGAACAACTAAGAGAGCTGGTGAAATTAGTTGCAAATAATAATGTAAGTAAATTGTTATTTTGCAATATGCAAAAGAATTGCGTATTATTTTTAAATTATTTTACAAATTGTTTATTTTAACAGATTGAACCACCACCACATTCAGTATTTCCCGCAGAGGAGGCACAGGAAGTTGTCAGAAAATTGTGTAACTCTGAAATACAGGGGAGAGCTATTTTGAAATTCCATAACATTGATTAGTTATTATAAGACAAAAACTGTTCAAAATATGCTCATTGCCATAGCAAAATATGAATAGAGCACAACAGGTGCTGGCAGAAAAAAATAATTTGTCTAAAAATAATACAAGATCTCAGACGGAAGAGAAATTTGATTGAAGTAGATGTACTCTCCAAAGCATAGAATAAGTACCTTATATGTAGTATTACAAAACATTTGCAGTTTATATATGCATAATGATTTTATCTATTCTCTATTTAGATGTTGCTTTTAATAATAGCGCTTCTATGATATGTGTTAATTGTAATGTTTAAAAGTAGGTTAGATGAGATGATAAAACTAAATATAAATACCCTATAGTAAGTTCAATAAAAATTACATTTTTCGTTCAAGAAATAACACGAGTTTGAAAATAGGTCATTGTATTCTTAATGGGTTTGTTGATAGTAGGCGTCGCTATTTATACCTTTATCGTGCCTATAATCTTTACATGTGCGTGGCAAAGTAAATATATTATTGTTTGTGCGAAATAATAACAAAGCAGAGTTCTTATTTTTTAAGTAATTTTTAAATATGGATATAAGGTCACCCAGGTCAGGCAGTCAACTTTTGGTCTAATATATACTATAAGATAAAGTCATATGAATATTAAATTAGCGCGAGATTGTAATTACTTTGATAAATTGAAATAAGCTAATAATAAATAAAATTATCATTATGTTCATATTTTATACATTTGAAACTCTTGCCTAATGTGTAGTGATTAAAAGTCAGTAGTATTCTTAGTAAGAGAGTTCTACATTTTAAGTAATCATTCAATGGAAGCTTTTGTATAATTATGTAATCGATTTTTAAACCTTTAAACCTAATTAATTTTCAGTAGTCACAATAAGGTTTTATTGTATTCTTTATTTTAGATTTACCTAGATTAAGTATTCAAATTTATTTTATTGCACAAATTTTTAAACAACTATCATAAAATAGTAAAGACGTGAGTGATATTTGGTGCAAATTTTTACAGAATTTATTTTTATACAGACCAAACATTGTAATTTGATATATTTTTAAATAATCTAGTCATGTACAAGAGTGTTATAAAGTTTTACATTTTCTAATTTTACATTTCATACAACAAGTATTCATTATTTTAATTGGTTGAACAATCAAATTTTATAATTACCATTTAGTATTTTGTTAAAAGTATTTGAAAATAAATGTATTTGTTATAATTTGTTATTTATTACGCTTCGTAAACATTTCCACTTATATAAATGTTTGATACAGAAATGTTAAAGGTACAGCAACACAAAACTATAATAAACACTTGATAAAAGTATTTTCCTCAAATGGGATCACAGTAAAAACAGGAAGTGTTTTAATATTTCTTGTTATGACTAACAGCTCTGAGTTCCTTGAAAAGGTATAATGATTTCAAGTTCTTGACATTCTCGCCTACTGGCGCCATTCTTGTGGTCAGCTCGACCTGCTTAGTACCCCAAATATCTACAACTGACCTTATCTCTTCATTTGTCGCTGCGTGCAGAATTATTAACACAGAGGAGGTTCCAATTCCACCTTTTTTTATTGTAGCACTAGCGCCACACGATTTCATAGCTACGTTATCCACATGAATATATTTAATTATATAACCAGGAAAATAATTTTCATACACATACACTTGTCCCTCGTTTATTGAAACCGGACGATTTTCTACAACAGCGGAGTCCATGTGTTTCAAATGATGGCGCCATTCGCCAATTTCGAGAGGCGTTTTAGTTTTTTCACAAAACATTCTTGCCTCCGTGAAACTAATGGATGTGATGTGGAGTAAAAGTATTAGCCGATCCATTTACTTCAGAGAGCCTCTCGGAGAGTCTTAATAGTCACACCTGTGTGTTATCCATTGTTAAGAAACAATGCGTGAATTGAATAAAAATTTTTCGGTGAAAGAAGAAAAAACGTTTAACCATTGTTTCTTCCATTTTTTCTCGAGTGTTATTTAAGCAATTGTTTTACAATTCGTTTTTATATAACATCATCGTAAAACAAGAAAGTTTTCTTGGTCAATACTAACCACTGGGTAAATGAATGAAATAAACCAGTAGCGTAATGATAATATATTTTACATGTAATATCACCTTTACTATCGATACAATACAAAAACAGTATAAACCTATTTTAGAAAACTAATATTCAATACATTAAGATCTGATTGCAAGAATAGAAAACTTTTGAACAATAACATAGATAATTGATAAACACAAAAAAAAGTGAAGAAAAAACGATGCATAACATGTCTAATATTAGTTTTATTAGATTTAACAACAGATAAAAATATGTTGCAAATGAATTTGCCCCCTTACAAAAGTGATATGTAACGAATTTATGGTGAAATGTGCATACATTTTTAAATATTTGTATTTATTAGGGCGTTCTAATTACAATAGTGTATTGGTGCCTTAGGAATGTTAAAAGTTAACTATTGAATGTTTTGATGCCATTTTGAGCAAAATATTAAGCATTAGATTAAGTGCTTCTACCAAAAATCTGGAAAATTACATGATTAATTTATTCTAAATTTTTAAACTATAACAAACTTAGATCTTCATCCTAAACTTTTTACGATACTTCCAAATGGGTTTAACACAAGTTATAACTAATACATATAATTATTTGAAAATACTTAACTAAATATATACTTTGATATATAAAAAAACAATTAAGTATGCACTTAGATATATAGCTGCGTTTAATACTAAAACTTTCACCATTTTAAGTTTTATTTCTGTAATATTAGAAAGTACCTTAGAAATGCATTATTTTGAACATTGGTAAATATTAATAAAATATTAATCGCAATTTGTTTTGGAGAAGTATTAGTCTTTATTTGGGACGGAATTAAATATTTTCTTTGAAATTCTAAGCACACTTTCTATCAAAATGGCAAAATAATTAAATGCATCTCAAGATACTTAAAAGAATCGAACAATTTGTTTCTAAAGTTCATATTATATTAAAAGCTTAATATTATGGACGTATTATTTTGACAATTTCTTTAATTGAATTTTCATTAAGTAATAAGAAAATTGCACACGCATTTTTTTCGTTAGACGTACAAATAATTTTTGTAAATTATTACTAGGTAAGTGAATTTCATTAAGTGCTATATAAGAAATGTGATTGCAAATGGGTAAATACAACCTCTATACAATATACCATTAAAACCTCAAATATTAAAGTTATATCAAAATCTTTGTTTACGTTAGATTGAGATTCCTAGAATAAATTTTCAAAATGTCTTTAAAGAGATGTAAACATCTAGTTGAGCTCCGACGCATTGGGTAAGGCACTTATTAGTTTAACAAGAAGCTATTCGTGTTGGTGCAAGTGACAGCATATAGCGACTTTGGTATACGTAACACTAATTCAACACCACCGGCCCAGTTTGTACGTATATATCATTAAAAAAAAACAATCATTTTCTATGAGGTAATCGTAATACAATTTTTTATTTATTTTTTGTTTTCTTAATGACCGCATTGGATGCACAAAATAGGACCGAGTACAAGCTTTTCATTTAATTTCAGAAGCTACTTTTTTTAAGTCAGTTTAGAAGCCTTGTCATTATAATTGGTATTTTTCATACTAATGTAATACAAATGTGTGAAGCGGGAACAAAATTGGCCCAAAATCATGTATGTGAAACTTATGTATTCAATACTTAATATTTGTACATTTACCTTTCTTGTATTACAACGTATAATAATATATAATTAATTATAAATTGTAAAATAGCTGCTTTTTGTTAACATTTTCACATTTAAATTAAGTACCTCTTATAAGTCACTATATTAGTCGTAAAAGGACCGGTGATGGTAGTATGTAAGCACAAAATTGCCAATAAATATGAAACAGCCAACCCATCGAGAAAGACATTGTTCTTAAGAAAGAGACCGACGGCAACTTTCGACTTGGTAGAGCGTTATCTCTTTCACACCATACACAATTGTCTGGTAAGTATGTACGATATTGTACCAAACGACTGACAAATGTCACATAGTGTGCGAAAGAGATACACGCTGCATGAAGCTGAAGGAGCCGATGTTTTATTTCTAAAGATCGATGTGCTCACGAAGGCCACGTGTCACACATGACAACCCATATAAGTCATAAAGTTTGTAAAATAAATGTAAAATGAGGAATAACGTGGGCCTTCGTGAGAAGATTGATTCGCGTTACATGTGGATGGTGGCTGCCGTGTAACGAGCTTCTCCGCGTCTCCAGGTCCACTGAGACGGTCGGTACTGGAAATAAATTATACACCAATATATAATATATATGCCTTCAAATCATTTACATTCTGTATAAAAGACACAAAGGAACATTGATTGATGAACCATAGCACAAACAATACAAAAGACACTGAACTAAAAGAATAAACAAATAATACAGGTAGGAAAATGAAATAATTACATATATTAAATGTTACTGTAGCTGAAGTAAAATTCTTTGGAAAGGCTTTATATCCCTACAAGGTTGGTTATGTTACTTTAAAACCTTGGGTTTTTTATATCTTATAGAGTGTTATGTAGAAGTGTAAAGTACTCACTCTGATAAGTAGCTGCCCGCTACTTGTATGGGGATTTTTAAACGCATACAGAACCCAAGTCGCGAAACTGCACAGCAGTGTGATGACTACTACTGCTACAACCACACCGCCTATGTGGGAGCCTTTGTCTGACTCTGAAGCATCTACAGTCATCTTCGTTCTACTCACTTCCGCTACAATAATTATTATTTTTATAGTATAAAAACATCAAAATCAAGATATATCTTTATTCAATTAGGCTACATATATGTACATTGTTATGGTATTGCAAGTGACTTTGACGCGGTATGGCCATGTCAGCGTTGCAATTTAAGTTTAAAAAGTTTTTTAAATTCAATTTTGTAATTTAATCATTCAGATTTGACGCCAGAGGGTGAAGTTACATATGTGTGGTCACGTCTTATGATTTATCTTATGATTTAATTTTGATATAAATAGATACAAGCAAATTAATGTCAAAACATATAAATAAAATCATTTATCAATTTGGTGTCCTGAAATACGGTCTGTAGCCTAGTTTAGGCACCAGACTCAATACAAATCTAAGTGCGAAGTGTGCCTATATTGTATTGAATTATGTACTGTGATTGATTGTATTGAATGAATAAAGATGATGATTATTATTATTATTAATTATATTCAATTAGTGTTGTTCCCCAGCTCAGAGGGGAGTCGTGGCTCCCATGATCCCTTCCCAATGGTTCCGCCATTATATGTACTGTTTTTTTTTTATATTATGAAGAGGGGAGACGAGCTGGACGCACTCCTGATGGTAAGAGTAACGCCAGCCCATAGCCAATGCAGTGCTACCCGGAACTTTGCTATAAAGCCCAACTCCGGGCAGGGGTGCACTACACCGACGCTCCCCACTTTGAGTCATCAGATGTTAAGACACATTAGCCCAGTAATTTGTAATTTTATGTAATGATAATGATATAATATCTTACGAGTGTTATGTCCATCGTCGTTGGTGACCGTGGTATAAGCAGTATTAGCAGTGTCGGTGGGCGTGCCGTGCGAAGCCGGGCACAATCCCTCCAGCGAGATCGCCGTGTTTTCACAGTCTACAAACAGACATATCATATTACATTATTATCCTTATCTATACAAAAACAAGCTGATTTAGGATTTTATTATAATAATTAAAAAAATCTTAGTGGCTATTTATGATTTACAAGCAAAATTAACTACTTTTAAAGAACTAACATGTAATCTATATATAAAAACTAACTTCAATTTGGAAACTGCATATTAAAACATTTCTTTTCAGGAAGACAAGAATGGTGTCACACGGGAAGCACCAACTTTCACATGATAATAAAATAATCAAAATTCGGTTCACCTAGTCAAAAGTTCTAAGGTAACAAGTATATAAATAAACATATATATTATATGTATATAGCTGAATTGAGACATCACCTTTTTTGAAGTCGGTTAAAAATAAAAATAAACTTACTCTTCATAATCCACTCTTGTTTGTATTTGTCAGTTCCACTTGAACATTTTTTAATTGTTGGGCACCAAGAGCACTGCAGAACGAAAATTTGTTAGATTATAAGTGAATATTGGATCAACATTTTTAGTACTGTATACTAGTTGGATACTTAGTCTTGTTCTAGAGTCATGACAATACACAGTGGTACTATTTAATTATTTGATATTAGCCCCACCTCGTGTTTTTATGCATACATATAACTTCCTTATGAGTCATTCTATCATATAAAAAACTACATAAAACTCGGTTGCGTAGTTAAAAACAAATCTAATTTTATGTCTACATAAGGACATACAGAAGAATGCGGCTTTATTTAAAACGTTTTTAAAGAATTAGCTCTTTTGTAAAATAAGGCACCAATATGCAGATTTGCACTTCATTAATCGTGTGTAATCCGTTCTTTTTGCACCCTTTAATAAGTAAAGTAGTCAACATTCATTCATCCTTATAAACTTATAAATTATAAGGGTCTTACGTTAAAACTAGTGTCGTGGTTAGCACAGGCGTCGCAGGTTTCATACTGGAGGCAGGTGGGCAGAGCGACAAGCTTTAACATTGTATTGCTTACAATCTCGTAGTTCTTGAACGACACCCGGTGGTACTCGTAGATCGTCTTGCGGCGAATATCTGAAAATTCACATTTAGACTTTAGACTTATTTAAAAGTGTATATTCACTTCATAACTTCCAAATCAACGATTTTTTTGTTAACTTTATAGCAACAAAAGCATTTATATAGTTTTTAAATAAATTCATCATAGTCAAATAGTTAAATTTAATTTAAAAAATATGTCTTTTTTTATTCTGTCGCAAATTATTAAAATATCATTGAAACAATGTGCATATACCCTATTATTTAATTTCATTGACTTCCTATACATTCGTGGAAAGCCGGGAAGTGTCGCTTTTAATTAAAGAGCGTGCAATACAATGCAAAAATTTGTTTAAATATCAAACATATTAAACAAACATTGCCGATATCGTCATCAATTCTATTGTCCCAAGTCGTCAAGGCCGTTTCGTGTTTGTACTTTTACTTTCTATATTGATCTGTAAAAAAGAGATCCAATAAAAAATCTACTTACGTAAGAAGTTTTTGTCGGCGAGGTAAGCGTCACTGATGCCGACTTTGACGGGATGTGAGGTGTCGTTGATGGCTTGCACCGCTAGAGGAATGTCCTTGTACGCAAATGTGATGTCCCCATTTTTATACAAGACGCACGCGAACGTAAACTTCTGCGTAGAGTTCTCTTGCAGTGTCACATTCTCCCAGAAAACTGCGAACTTTTCACCTACAAATTGTGTTTTAAAGTTTAAAAACATTCTTTACGGGAGGAAAT
Organism: Eurema hecabe; assembly: GCA_026213755.1. Lineage (NCBI taxonomy): Eukaryota > Metazoa > Arthropoda > Insecta > Lepidoptera > Pieridae > Terias > Terias hecabe. Next base: position 5,422,625 of record JADANM010005835.1, read on the forward strand.
ATTTACGATTTACTGCATTCCCCGGAGAATCTTTTAATTTCTCCGGAAATTGAGCGGATAAATTTTTACGATTAATTTAATGGTATTTTTCCGCTCAATTCGAGCTTAAACCAACTAAAAAGTAAAAACCCATCACTTAATACACACAATACATGGTATAATGAGTCACGGGTACTTATCCGTAACCGCATTTGCAAGGCGCGCCACGCAGCTTTGTGAAAATCTTATAAACTTTAAGGCCGATTCATATAAAGTAATGCTTTAAAAACGTAAGTCATCATATAACACAATTAGGCGACAAATTCAAACGCTCTATGAAAAGCAAAAATCCGCTAATAACTAATTAATATTTTATTAATAAAATAAAAGTCCTTGTCTGAGAAAAGTACTTCAAATTCAATAATTTAATGTTAGGGAAAAAGTAATGTTATTGAAAATAATTATGGTAACTATAAAGAATGGAATTGAAAAAATGAATCTTATTATTTGTCACGCAATCTTCATGATTTTCAGTTTTTTTTCCAACGCATAGAAGGCGAACCTACTTTCTTTCTTTCTTTCTTATATATTATGGCATTAGCGTTTAGCTTTTTGCCAATGTCAAGTAAAATCGTCATCAAGTCGTCTTTAGTAGAGTCAGTCAGTCGTTTCGTTCTGCCCTTCGTAAAGTGATAGTGAGCTTTACGAAGGACCTAGACGAATCTTGGAGCAATCGGAACGGCGCTACTAAGCGCTCTCAAATGAATTCTTCATTTCTTGGACACTTATTAGCTAGTTTACTGCATGATACACTATCACAATCATACATTAAATCACTTTATGCACCAAAAAACAAATATTCAATTGAGATTACAAACAGACGCCGCAAGATTCCCGCCAAAACTCCTAATACTCGTATTACTAATGATTTATGTAATTTGTATTTTTTTTTTAATTGAAGTTATTTAATAGTGGAGTTAAACATACCATCGTCGTATTGTTTGACGTAGCTATCGTTGCCCAGTGTGGTGTCGAAGTTGGCCATTAGCGGCGCAATGTACTGCGTAGCGGCGAGCCAGTTGTGCACGTGCTCGCCAATGTATATGAAACCGCCCGTCGCGACCGTTATGTTCCTCACGGGGTGACCGTAGAACGGGAAATCGAAGCTCAACTTTATAGACTGAAACAAATTTAAATTTAATTTTGGCGTGTTAGTTAGCGATTTAATTACAATCATTAAAAATATATATGTGTATATCTAGTTATTTATTAAAAACTATTTATTGCAACTGTTAAAGCCACCACTTATAATGTAACAACATCTTAATGTCCTATAGATATTGTCTTGTTAGTACAGGGACAGTTTAGTCCAGTCATTATAGTAAGTTCACCTCGGAATTCGAGATTCCCTAAAATTTGTCACAAAACCTACATATAGCAGGGAGTACGCAACTATTAAATTTCAAGGTCAAAGGTCACAAAAATCGGTTTTTTGTGCTTTTTTGTAACTAGCTTACTTTTACTTTTTACTTTCATAAAAAAATTATTCCCCTGGAAACTGGATAAAAAGTATCCTATGTCCTTCTCCTGGTTCTAAACTACATCTCCGACAATTTTCAGCCAAATCAGTTGAGCCATTATTGAGTTATAAATGGTGTAACTAACACGACTTTCTTTTATATATATAGATATTGTAGAATAGAAAATTCTCAGACTCATGCCCACATCGTTGGGCGTAATTTTAACAATCCTTTATTTACTTAGGTTATAACACTCAGCAATAATGTGGCTTGCCATTGTGAAAGAATTTTTAAAATCGGTCCAGTAGATCCCGAGATTACCCCTTACAATTTAACAAACACACGAACTACTTCTTTATAATATTAGTATAGATAAGTAAACTTGATATACATACTGTTGCACGACGATGTGAATCGCTAAGAACGTCGTGGACTTCCGCCTTCTGTTGAGTTATGTTGTCCCAGTACTCTTTGAACAATTCGCTTCCCAAAAATGTGCTGTTATAGAAAATATGGTGATCCTGAAAAAAACAAAAGATTTTTCTTATAACCAACGTTTAAATTTTGACAACAGAAGTTGACTTTAAGATTAACCATTGGGACATAATTTTAGTTTACATTAAGTCTGTTTACTTCGTACGTTGTTTTCCGAAACGATTGCTCATTATAATTTCTAAATTATCTTGGTATTTAATTAATTTAAAAATATGTTCATTAACCGTCAATGTAGTACAACATATTATATATGTACAGAAAAAAAAACAGTTTCAAGATATTTCACTTACCATTGTAACATTTGTCAAGTCCTGTTTAGCCTTGATAGTCTTGATTGTATCATTGAACAAATCCTCAATTTCTGAAACATTGACTTAAAAATAAACTTCTTAACCTTAAAGTATCCATACTAATATTACAAATGGGAAAGTGTGTATGTCTGTATGTTTGTCATCCTTTCACGGCAAAACGGCTGGACCGATTTAGTTGATTTGGTATGTAGATAGATGATACCCAGGATAAAACAAAAGGATACTTTTTATCCCCGTATTGCCCCGGGAACCGGACCCCCTACGCGGGTAAAATCGCGGGGAGCGGCTAGTAGTAGTATAAATTTAAAACAAAGTTGGGATGGTGATTTAAACTTTGTAGACATAAGTTTGGTCATAACTGTAAAAATTGCATTCAGTAGTATGTATAGGATTACTTATAAAACAATATTGTTGACGTCTGGATAATATGCAATCTGTTCGTTAAGTTTGATTTATATTTCTAGTTTAAAGGTGTATTTCAGTATTGTACATACAACATAGTATATTGACAATAAAGAACTTTTATCATTATTATATTGCCTTTTTCCTTATGAAAAAAAACATAGAAACAATCTTACCATCCGGCGTAATTGGGTCACTGACTCTAGGCGTATTGGCAGATGTTACATTTGCAGTACTTGCCGGCAACAATGGTGTTTGAGTAACAGCTGATGCACTAGACGTTTCTTAAAAAATATTACATCATTCAATACGTTGGTACATAAATAAAAAAAAATCGCATAAGCAAAACTATAAGTCGCATACTTTCCAGACAATAAGCACATTCTCATTTATATATACATGCACGTTTTCGCTTAGCAAAGGTATACATATATTACAAGTATTATTAATGAAAATTTTTAAGGTATGAATGTACAATAGTCTTTTACCCAAGAATTACTTAAAAAAGGGTTTGGCTTAAATTTAGTACGCAGGTAAATGAGATTTGTAAGAGAACGGAAACTATCCGCATAGATAGTGACAACTACATATAATATTATATTCGCATACAACTTATTATATTGTTAAAATAATTGTAGAACAATATTAAAGTTTATTTACAAATATTTCCAAGTCAACTACGCGGTTTGATTTATTAAACTTGTCCGTGTAAAACGATTGCATACATACAGTGTATGAACTATGAAGTCTCTTAATTATTGTTACTTACAATAAACGACATGTTGGTCATTTAAGAATTTACCACTTAAACTATATTTAGAGGGGTTTGTTATCTCTATTAAGTCATTCGTATGACTCACTTACTAGTCATTATTTTAAAAACGTAAGAATAAAGTGAAAAATATTCGATACACATTAAGCATTTTTCCATATCTAGCACCATTTCAGCAGTAGGATAAAGTTCGTATTAAATGTATTTTCGACAAAAAAATGTTTTCGTCTTAATAGCCATAGCTTGATCCTGTTGAATTTAAACAAGTTAAAAATGAAAGAAAAAAACCCAAATATATTAAATGATCAAGTTTTCTTCCGTACAAAATCATATCTTTATAATAGCATGGTCAGGCTGTTTTCGTCATATATATGTATATTAGTGTTAATAATATGACCTTCGTCATTTCGAACACATTCAGATCGCACCGATGTTTCACATGATAAACTGTGGCGTCAACAGTAAATTGTTACTAAAAGATTACTATATTTGTTTATAACATAAACAGCATCGAATTACAGTAGAATATGAGAATAATAAACAAATCACACTAACTAGAGTCTAGAACGCGCATACAATACAAGCATAGTCGTACCCGGTACCGTGCATCCTTTATAGACGTAACAGGTTATTTCAATATTCATATTACGGAGTCCTGTTATATTAACATTCGCAAAAAGGTAATGCAATGCGTACGTGTGTGTTTAATTACCACTTTCAGCGGATGTGATTCCGGCGTGTCTCTACTTGTTAATTACACAATAATTGTAAACAATTACGCAGTGTGACGTAGTAGGTGCTGTAGGTTTTTCTAATAACTACTGAATACGGCGCATAATGAGTATTGCGTCCCAATGCAGATCAGTTATGTATATCCAATGACTTGCGAGTTACGCATTGGGAAACCCGTGTTAAGAAAATTTACGTGGTTTTATTTACAACATAAAATAAAACAATACTAAAGTATAACTCGATAAATTATCTATTTCAATTGACATTAAATAAAGAGTTTATTAACACGACTCAAATTTGACATTAATATTGCTTTAATGTCATTGACCCTTCGTAAACTGCTTATCTTCGGGTAAATGCGTGGAAACGATATCGAGAAATGTCGGCAATATTAACCAGTTTGCTCAAAATAGTCTCAATCGCAATAACATTTAATCCATAACAAGACTTGTTATATTATATGTTATTGTAAATAGATAAGAATCTATCTAGAATAAACATTGTTATTAGCAATGACTCCCGTCGTTATAAGTTCAAATGGCGTCTAACAAGTGTCGCCAATCGCCATTGTGAATTAAACACACACCTACATATTCATACGATCCCACATCAGTATTCTGATACTGTTTGATTATCCTAGCAGCTCAACATAACTACTTTGTTATTATGGCATACTCATAATAATGAATCTACCAATTGATATAGGCATATATCAACTACTTAGACTGTTTTATTATGAAAGAGAAAGATGCACTGTGTACTATAAGCATCAAAAGTTATCCATATCTGTCCACGATAACACAATGACCTAAGCATAATGCATTACAATATTCAAACAGCATACTTATATTACTTTAATATTAGAACTATGAGATAACTTTATTTTTTCATTGGTTAACAGTAAAATTCTTAAAATGCAAATATTACAAATTAATAATGTGCTTAGTGTGCTAGTGCTACACCTTGAAACAGCATAAGTAACAACTGTGTCAATATGTTATTGACGGTAACACAGATATATTAAATACAATCATATAACATTACTTATATACATATATAATCTTCATTTCAAGCACATTTTAAATTTATAACAAAAAAAAAATATATTTTACTATTGCTTAGTTGGAAAACACTTACTGTTTACTGCATTTGGAATTGTATCAAGAGATTTGTTCATTTGTTGAGTTGCTACCGTTGTGCTGACATCAGTTAAATTTGTGGTGGTAACTGTAGTAACATTCTGGACAGTATCTCGGCGAACTCTATCATATTTTAATATAAATTCAGGTCTCGGTTCACTATGGCTTAAATGACTATTAGATATATCATACTCAAAATATGCTGCAAAAAAATTAGAGTAGGTTATATTATAAAAGAACTAAAAGATAAATTTATAGTAAAGTAGATAGTAAAGTATTTAAGCACACATTTGGATCTGTATATACTTTCCATATGTATTGTAGTAAAATGAATATACTTACTTAAACAATTTAACCAGTGTTACACTAAGAAATTTTCCGCTAAATAGGAATTATGTATGGTGCTAATTTTATAATAAAAGTGTGTAGGTAGCGTAACTTTAAATTTTTAAGTACAGAAATGGTACTTGGCCATATTTTTAAGCAACAGCAGCTTTTACAGCTGAGTGTTTGAAATAAAGAAGTCAGTCAAACAAAGTAGGAATAAGGAAAAAAAAATTAAACTACTAATACAATGGAATCTTTTTTAAAAACAATATATAATAAGTAACAATTTTTACGTGATTTCATTCAAGTTATTAAGACAAAGTAATTGTTTATTTTATCATAAAAAGCATAACTTCTTTATAGATAAATTGTTAAAAAGGTTGCGCGGAAAACGGCGCCTTAGTGTTTGTTCAGTATTTACGTCATTACAAGTTACAACAAGTGATTACAAATCTCCAAATCAGTGTGTATAAATATAATAATTTTAAACTACAAAAGTAAATACCTGATACACCAAGATTGAAAGTGAGTGCCAATACAAAATATGTCGACAACAATCGTATAGCCGTGTTCACTTGAAAACAACCCATTTTCATAACGTACAACGATGGTATGTAAAAATGGGTGCTTTTTTCTTAGAAGTCAAATTGTCATTTAGCGCTTAACTATCGTTGACGACTTGACGTTATCCACGCTGGCGATAAACGAACTAAATTGAAGTTTGAGAAGTTTACAATTGACATTTGACAGTTTTGCATGTACGTAGTGTCATTGTCACATTTTCTTTTAAAACCACAGATAAAAATGTAATGTTGACACATCAAGCAAGGTCGGCAACCCACTCCAGAGCTGTTAAGCTCTGCGAGTGTTCATGGGCGGCGATGACCACTTTCCATCAGGTGGCTCGCCTGCTCGTTTGTTATAAAAAAGCAGTTTCCAATTACAGAGCATAGTGCGACATTTAGTCCAGTCATATTTATTTTATGCAATTATGTAATTGCAGAAATGTTAATGAAAATGTAAGGGCAATGAAAATGTAAATGGGCAGATATTTATAATCATTCATTTTTCAACAGTTCATCAAATATATATGGCGCGTTTTTGACCGGAGGCACCGGTTGACCTGAAGTGACCGCGCGCTCACCGCCCTCTATCTCGAAAACGGTTCACCGTCTGAAATTTTTTTCAAACAAAATTTGTAGACAATTTTGTATTCTGCAACATTGATATTAAATGAATATAGCAAAGAACCCATTCGGAATGAGATATTTACAGAAAAGCGCAAAAGAACCGATTTTTGTGACCTTTGACCATAAAATTTAATAGTTGCGCACACCCTACCATATGTAGGTTTTGGGACAGCTTTTAGGGTGTCAATATACAAGTATTTATAGACTTACAGCTGGGTATCTCGAATTCCGAGAATCTTACCTAATTTAAGCTTAAATGAAGGGACTAATTGCGGTCAATGTAAAATTGAACAAAAATATTTGTTTTTAAAAGGCCAGGATTGTACAATAAATAAAAAAAAGAAAAATATTTATAATTTATTTAAACCTATTACAATGAGTGTCGGAATATAACTAAAAACTAACTTATTCACTATGGGTGTTACAAATCTGCTTAGAAGGCTACTTGCTCGGTGGCTTGGTAATTGGACCTTATCTAAGGATTGTGGTCAAAGGATATTTGGTCTATCTGGTTGTGGATTCATAACTTCTCCCATCATAAGATCGGGATTATGACAAACACAACTACACACTTTAATAAACATTCATTTACACACACTACACGTTTCGTTCTCATGATAGTTAAAATTATAATTTTTAACCCACTTTTACAAATTTACTTAACAATTGGCTAACACAAGTAAAACTAAAAGTTTGAGATAAGGGTTGCTAAACGCTCGGTCATTAAACACAGGTACCTATTGACGAATTGCTTGCCACCTTCACTAGATACGACCCGGACATATTGGCAGTTAATGAAACGTGGATTAAAGAATGACAAGAAGCATTTATAACGAATATTCCAAATTATAAATTTATCCACAGGGCCAGACAAAGCCGCAACAGAGGTGGAGGTGTCGGTTTTTTTATAAAACAAGGTATTTAAACGCGTATTAAAAACATCCTTGCTGTTTGTTAGAGCAGCTATGGCTTGAGGTTCAATTAAAGTGAGCTCACAAAAATGTCTAAAACACAACGCAAACAAAACCTTTTTTGATTTGAGAACAAAAATTCATCAACAATAGGGAATTTTGTCGATTCAATGTACGAAATATATGAAACCTAGTTGAACAAACATACATTTTACTTTAACTTTGATAAAACTGACAAAAAGAATTATTAAGTAAAACTTCAAACAAAGCGGCCAAGCTCTTCAGGAGCTTTTGCCACTGGAATTGACTGCCTACAAAATGATAAAAAAAAATACTTAAATAAAACAGCCAACAGAACAACAGTTGAATTCCAAGAACAACACCAACAATCAAATACAATTTTTTATGGAAATTTCTAAACTAATGGGTATTTAACCACCCATATTTTTTCACCAACCTTTTACGTGTTTCTTGTGTGAAGCTTAGACTAAAAGAATAATATAGACGAACCGTCGTGAACTAGAAAATAACCCGAAACAATATGTACGTACAAATACAATATGGTTCCGCTGACAGTGTCTACCAGCCGTGAATTAGTCATTCACGCTTGTCTAGTCAATATAAAATATTATTTTACAAAAATGCCGTATTGTGCAATAAAAACTGTTAGAATAATTCAGCAAACCGTTAAAAAAAATCTATTTGGACTAAATTTGGTAAAGATGGTCAGTCTTGCCGCATACATGCATATATCTTACTCGCAAGTGTCTTATGCAAACGACCCGGTGTGTCTGGTAATGTCTAAGTCTTGCCGCATACAT